>JBBPRQ010000591.1:0-20442 GCA_038093095.1 Boletus insuetus | reverse complement strand
TATTTCATCGTGTATGTTCTCATCTCCAATGTCCTTCCTGCCCATCGACCTTTGCTTCTGCTCCTGACACTTACTCCCACAAATACTAACGACGAAAATGTTCACCCCAACTTATAGGAATGTTCCTTACCAAATCGTTGATGTGCTCGTCTTCGCAGTTCCAATAAACAACGCTGCACTCTTCCTGGACGCGTTTGTTTATGTAACCTTTTACACCCTTATCCCACGATTCATCATCAGCATTCGGGAGCTATATGACCATGACATACATGGTCGGTTCCATATTGACACCGGGTTCGGCGTGCGGTCACGGTCGAATCCCGGGCTAGATACGACCGTGTCTGTGATGGTATTCATGGACGGAAACCAGGGTCCCGATGTGGAGGGTGGCATGGATAACTCGGGCGATCTCGAACTGGGCACAGTGCATGGGTCAGGGTTGAACGAAGGCTCTCCAATTGGAGACAGGGAATAGGGTCTATCGGAGGGCTGGAGGATAGAACCGAGTGGTATTTAATATTTATTGCCGGTGGTTCTGCTAGCGAATTACAATTCCTGTTTCTCTGAGATAAATGTATACCATGTACATATACGAACATGTTCTTTCGAGGAAAAAGAGTGGTGGTTGTTATCATATCGGTGTTCCGCGCCTTTCTTCAAACACGTTTTGGTATACAGATGCGCTGCATGTGTTGGTTTGTGCCCTATCGGGTCGGTCTTCATCCACCGGGGATGCCCATTGTCGAATCCTTTCTTGCGCTGGATAAGATCACCGCTACTACCAGTTTTGCGTGGATTGCCTCCCAGGGGCGGATCGTCTCAAACAACAGCACCTCAGCATCAATTAATCGGCAGCTGACTGGAGATGGACGATGGACGTACGAGATGAGGGTCGCGAGAGGTGCTCACTGCGAAGAGCCTTGGTAGTCGACGGCGCGGCAAAGATGTATTTGACATGCATGTACGAGGCAGAGGGAGGGGGACAAGGCAGGCATGAGGCTGAGTGCTTCCAGGGATTCCCCGAGACCCGAAGCTGGTTGTCAGTCGTGACGATTTGGGAAAGCAGGCAATTACAATGAATGAGGCATGAGGAGATCCAGATATATTTGGGAACGGGAAAAAAGAAATTGCAGTGACGTTGTAGCCGCAAACGAGGACGAGGGTCTAAGCTGATCTGAATCCTAGAGGAGGCACCCATTTCTCGTCTTGATCAAGATCGCATTCGACGACAGCACAAACGCCGGTCCAGACCCCTTACCGGTACCACTCAAGCTGAAGTCATGCTCGAAGAAGCCGTTGGGCTGTCTCCATTCGCATTCATCCGCGTGACACCCGCACGGACGACAGTCCCATGTGCATAAAGGGCAGTCGAGTGAGAGGACAACGCCGTCGACGGACACTCGAGGTCATCCTCGACGTGAATCGTGTGTATGTACGGTGCGATTTCTTTGCACGAGTCTTCGTCGACGAGTACGGGTGTTGGACCAATCGTGCCGTCTTCGCGGAAAAAGAAGACTGTGGTGACGTGGGTGGGGTCCGAGAGAGAGAGGGACGTTTTGATCAGCATGATCATGGTCTGATGGGGGACAAGGGTAGGGGTTAGTGGCGAATGGTTGTCGAGCGACGGAGATGGACGATGGATGCATGCGGAGAGAGGTGTTCTGTACCAAACGCTCTGGTGATGGGCGATGGAGTAGAAGTGCATTTAACAAAGACAGGTGAGGCGCGGAGAGGACAGAGATGAGACGGTGCTTCGAGCCATTGCCCGAGACCCGAAGCGGGTCTGTCGTCACAAGTTGGGAGACCAGGCGTTGCTCAGGACCACGTGCCTTCCAATGTCTGTCTGTTCATTTTAGGCGCTCTATCGACGGTTTGCAAATTGCCTCATAGACGGTCTGGGGCCGCAATGTCGCCACAATTTTTTTCCGCCTTCAACTCGCCGGCTTGGCTCCCTTGATCATGATGATTTGCACGCAGTGACCCTGCTGTATACATGTCATCATTGTTCCTTTCACGGTGACGAAATACGTAGTCCCAGGCATCAGTTTGCTGGGTCGAGCTTCAAGTGCGCATGGTTCATCTCTGCTTGCCAGTACAATCAAGTTTGCAGCCACTAGTCAAAACACTGAACGGAAGATACTATCGCAGCATCATGATGTGCACGTTTTCTTTCGGCGACTATTAGAAACAAAGATTGCTTTTACAGGCAGAGTCACAAACATCACCATGTGATCCAAATCCAGTGTTGTCCAAATCCATGGTTCTGCTGTAATTGTAATGATGGCGCCCCATGATTATTCATGGCGCTGATGGCACGCGCCCGTACACAGCCGTGGCACTCCACTCTTAATCATAGGTTGCAGCCAAAGTCGTCACTGTTTCCCTCATACCTGATGTCCTCTGAACTGCAGTCTGCCGTGGAACTTATCCGTCTCAACAACTATGCATCCCGTACGGTTACTGATAACTTCGTCAATGATAAGTCTGACCCACCAATACAGTTGCCATCATCACTGCCGTTGCATATGATTATGGTGAGTGATGTGCCCGCGAGCAGTATCTTGGTCATCACTCGGCGCTGAAGTATCAAAAAACAGTCCTCACATTCTCGAGAGAGGTATCCCATTTCCTCTCTACCTCTGTTTAATGGCTGAGAGTCTGCGAAGATAGAGTACATCTGGGTATAAAATCATCAATATCACTCACAAAGTAAATCGTCCTGAATAACCTCACAGTGCAAGCCCTGGACACGGGTCTCCACAATGTTTGTCGTTGTGTGTACAAATTTTTCAGGCACCCGCATATGTTCTGAACTGACTGTTCTGATACAAGGTCCGTTACATAGGTCTTTATTGGATTGCGTGGGTATAAGAACTAAGTCACTGTAATACATGGGTTAACTCTGTCCCCACTCAGGGTCTCTGCACTCGGTACGTTCGAGGGTCCAAATTAAGGTTCATTCGCACAAACCAGTACATTCGCAGCTGGCACCACCTTTGTTTCTGGCCCTCTACTAGTCAGTTTTTTTCCCATTATACGCCTTGCTCATCACTAATGGTCCAGTCTCGATAGGCGTATGTAACCTGATTTAACAATAACTTGTATTTTTCATGGTCGAACAGATGTAAGCATAACAATTTACTGGTATCCGCTTGAATGTCAAAATATGAGTTGGAAAGGTAGAGTGGTATATCTCTCAACTTATTGGACATCCATAGTCTTCTTTGCTGCCGCCGATCGTGAGTTGTCTTGCCCTCTCGTTGCACCTTCCTCGTGCTCACTTGGGTCACAGTGGTGATGATTCTGCGCGTTTATGCAATCTGGGGTCGATCCAGGACGATTCTTTGTATCCTCCTGTTCATTTACGTCATGATAGGTATCATTGCTATCGTTCTGGATGGAATCTACAACAACCCCAACATAGGTATGTACTGGGTTGAATGCATCAATACGATGACCGGCCTCACACAACCTTCACTTTTCTCAGTGACCATTGTCCACGTTCTCGACTTTTCACTTTGCAGTATTTCATTATTCGTTGACATGCTACTGAGCGTGTACCTTGTAGCTCTGCAGTTGGTTCTCAATGCTGTGCTAATGTTTCTCGTTGTCTTCCAAAGCCTGAAACAATCATTTGAGGTCTATAAAGTGACAAAGCAATGGCAGTCAAACCGCTACATGCAACAACTGCTACGAGATGGAATTCTTTATTTCGTCGTGTATGTCCCCATTACTCCCTATGTCGGTGCATCTGAGGATTACCCCTGACAACGAAACTGTCCCCCCATTTATAGGAATGTCGTCAATGATGTAGTCGGGCTAGTCAGAGCCCCAGCATATAATACTTCATTCTTCCTGGATCCATTTGTTTTTATTTCCTTTTCCACACTCGTCCCACGGTTCATCATCGGCATACGAGAGCTATATGACCGTGACATCCGTGGTCGCTTCGACATTGATACTGGGTTCGGCGTGCTGTCGCAGTCGAGTGCTGGTACGGATACAACCGCGTCGGCGATAGTATTCGTGGACGGGAACCAGGGTCCCGAGGTGGAGGGCGGCACGAATGACTCGGGCGATCTCGAAACAGGTCATAGAATGGATGGGTCGAGTGTGAACGAAGACACTCCCGGAGGTACGGACTAGCGGTGTAAAATCGGAGAGCTGGATGAAAGTGGGGGTGGGGGTGGGGGTGGGGAGTGCAAGTCCATTGTATGCGTGTATCCTTTTATCCCCCTTCCGTGGTGTAAGCACTGATAGACGCTTACGGTACACAGATTGTGTGGACAGCATTGTGCCTCGCGTTGCACGACGATGTCCATGCTCTTCGTGCGTGACAAGGCACAGATCCGTCGCGCCGACGCGAAGAATGTGAGATGTTGGGAGTGATCTGAAAGTTGGTGGGCTTACTGAGTATGGTGTCTCAGCATTTCCCAAGCCGATGTAAGTCCTCGAATAAGTCGGATGATCGGGGATCGAGCTTGGGATCGAGACTGACGTACTTTTTGTAACCAGTTTTCGGGATCAAGATCTAGGCAGTGTTGCCCATCCTCGAATCCATCGCGTTCTAATTTCACGTCTCCATATCCGACCTCGATCACGTCTTATTTATACCATAGAACAGTACTACATACTGGTCTCGAGATGGATGTGTGCATAATATACACTAGACCGACCGATTTCATTTCCACCCGAGTCAGACGCACGTGTCTGTGCTATCCAAGATGACAAAAGGTGATGTGGGCTGGGATGACCTGTCATGTCAGTGAGCAAATATCTTCGAACGGTCGAGTAAGACATACAGGACGAGAAGGAACTCGATCCGCGCAACCCCCGGAGATGGACCTCGGTGTCCTTGCCAGTCTTGATCGAAACCGCATTCGACGACAGTACAAATGCCAACCCGTTCAAGTTGAGTCCCCGGTCCTTTGCCACTCAGGCTCAACTTGAAACCCGTGTCCCCTGTCGCCATCGCCATCGTTGGGGCACCGTTTCCGTTCGCAACACCATCACCCCCGTGACACCCGCACCGACGACGGTCCCATTCGTAGAGGGCGATCGAGTGAGACAACAACGCCGTCAACGGACACTCGAGGTCATTTCTGACGTGGAGTATGTGTACGTACGATGCGAGTTCTTTCCACGAGTCTTCGTCGACGACTATGTTGTTCGATCGATCGTGCCGTCTTCGCGGTAAGTGATGACGTGGATGGGGTCTGAGAGGAGAGGGACGTTTTGATCAGCGTGATCACGGTCTGCTGGGGACCAAGGGTGGGGGTGAGTGGCGAATGGGAGACGATTGATTGTCAAGCGAAGGAGATGAACGAGGGATGTTCTCTGCCAAATGCTTTGGTAGTGGGCGATAGGGTATTTAACAAAGACCGGTGTCAGAGATGAGACGGAGTGCTTCAAGACATTCAAGTTGCCCGAGACCAGAAGTGAGTTCGTTGTCGGACGTGGCGAGTTGGGAGAGCGGGCGTTCCTGTGAGCGCGTCATTATTGGCGGGGACCGACGAAGGAAGCGAAAGAAATTTGCAGCGAAGTTGCAGTCCTGGGCCAGAATATTGAATCGGGGACGAGCGTCTGAAGTGATATCGATAACGAGGCGATCAAGCATGCATGCCGTGGACCTCAACCATGATCTTCTCAAAAGGCTGTTCACCGCCTGAATGGCCATTGGACTTACGGCCCACTGCCGATGCCAAGTACGAGTCTTCTTTGAATTCGGCAACTAGAAATCAGGAGTCTCTTCCACAGGTAGGATGACAGCCATAATAATCACAGTACGTCCCAAATCCAGTGTTGCGCAAGTCTTTTCTGGCGTAATGATAACGTATCTTGGTGGAACGGTCATTCCATAGGCGCCTGGCGCGGACAGCCTGAGCGGAGATAAATAGACTGCCCCCAATTCTCCAGGAGGCCATACACAATCCACCCCACTCTCGATCATTGGCTACCCATCATTGTTTCCTTGATATCTCATGTCCTCCGACATCCGGTCCGCTGTGGAATCTTGTTCTAAACAACTATCTATGCCGTATGGTGACTCATTACTCCGTCAATGATAGGTCTGATACACCAATACAGTTTCTGGAATTACTGTTGTTGTATATGATTACAGTGAGTGATTGCTGGCGATCATTCAGTATTCATGACCAATTGCAACGTCAAAATTATAGTTCTCACCTGCTCAAGAGAGGTATCCCGTTCCTTCTTTACCTCTACTTCGTGTCGATCACTAACAAGTTTCAAAGATCGAGTATATCTGGGTAAGGAGTTACCCAATCTCAATCAGATACAACGTCACCAATACTTTTATAGCTCAGACCCTGGACATGGGTTTCCATGATGTTTCTTATCGTGCGTACAATATTTTCGGGCAGTTTGGACCATTTGTTCTGGACTGACCGTTCCATTAGGTCCGTTACATCGGTCTTTGCTGGATTATGTAGGTCAATTGGCTGAGCCGCAGCACATCTTTTAACATGGTTAACCCTCAGGACCAACGCACTCTGTATGTTCAATGACACTAATAAGGTTCATTATCTCAGCCAGTACACTCATAGACGGCACTCCATTTATTCCTGGTCCTCTAGAAGTCTGTTTTTCTCTCATTCTACACCTCCGAGTCGCTCACAAACAATAATCTAATTCCAACAGACGTACGTATCACAGTTTTGACGCAGACAGCGAATTTATGACTGGAAATAGATGTAAGCACGTCGGTTACTCATGTCCACTATCTCAAAACAAGATGTGGATGTTTCAAAGGTAGTGTAATATTTCAGATATCTGGTTGGACCTACGTAGCGTTCCTTTCTGCCACTGATTGTGAGTTACTTTCCCCACTAATCATGTCTCCTCCTAGGTTGATGTGAACTATAGTGATGATGATTTTGCGTGTTTACGCAATGTGGAATCGATCCAGGACGATTCTCTCTATCCTCCTGTTCCTTTTAGTGACCCAAACCATTGTTGCTGTGGTTTTGGATGGAATCTACAATAACCCCAATACCTACCTCTCAGGTATGTATCGAATCGAATACATCATTATAATAGCCTGCCTCCCGTAACCCCCACCTTCTCAGCGACAATCGACCAAGTTTCCGACTTTTCGTTTTGCAATTTTTCGCACATTAACACTCCAGCGACACTTGAAGTGTATCATGCTGCACCGTGATTGGTTCTCAGTGCTGCGCTCGTCATTCTCGCTGTCTCACAAACACTGAAACAGTCATTTGAGATGTACGAAGCGACGAAGCAATGGCAGCCCAACCGGTATATGCAGAAACTAGTGGGAGACGGAATTCTCTATTTCATTATGTATGTTCTCATCTCCCCCTATTCTTCCTGCCCATCGACCTTTGCTCGTGCTCTTGATACTTATTCCCACAAATACTAACGACGAAAATGTATCCCCCACTTGTAGGAATGTTCTCTACCAAACCTATGTGCTCGCCTTCTTTGCAGCTCCAACAAACAATGTATTCTTCTTCCTGGGGACGTTTCTTTATGTAACCTTTTACACTCTCGTCCCACGATTCATCATCAGCATTCGGGAGCTATATGACCATGACATCCGTGGTCGGTTCCATATTGATACCGGGTTCGGCGTGCGGTCACGGTCAAATCCCGGGCTGGATACGACTGTGTCTGCGATGGTAATGTTCGTGGACGGAAATCAGGGTGCCGATGTGGAGGGTGGCACGGGTAACTCGGGCGATCTCGAACTGGGCACAGTGCATGGGTCAGGGTTGAACGAAGGCTCTCCCATTGGGACCAGGGAGTAGGGTCTGTCGGAGGGCTGGAGGATACAGCCGAGTAATATTTAACTGCTAGCGAATTACACATGCAATTCCTTTTTCTCTGAGATAAATGTATATTTCATGATTATACGAGCATGTTCTAGAAAGGTGGTTATCATATCGGTGCTCCGCACCCTTCTTCAAACGCATTTTGGTGTACAGATGCACTACTGCCTGTGTTAGTTTCTGTCCTATCGGGTCGGTCTTCATCCAACTTGGATGCCCATTGTTGAATCTCTGCTTGCGCTGGATAAGATCAATGCTACTACCAGTTTTGTGAGGATTGCCTCCCAGGGGCGGATCACCTCAAACAATGGCACGTCAGCGTCAAACATAAATCGATTGATCGCCAGTCGACTGAAGAGGGACGATGGACGTACGCGAAGAGGGCCGCGAGAGAGGTGCTCACTGTGAAAAGGCTTGGTAGTCGAACGGCGCGGCAAAGATGTATTTGACATACATGTACGAGGCAGAGGGAGGGGGACAATGCAGGCATGAGGTGGAGTGCTTCCAGGGATTCCCCGAGACCCAAAGCTGGTTGTCAGTCGTGACGATTTGAGAAAGCAGGGAATTACAATGAATGGGGCATGAGTGGATCCAGATATATTTGGAAGCGGAAAATGAGGGTTTGCGGTCATGTTGCAGCCGCAAACGAGGACGAGGGTCTCAGCTGATCTGAATCCTAGAGAGCGACCTCCATTGCGCGCCCTGATCGAAGTCACATTTGACGACAGCACAAACACCAATGCGTTCATGCTGAGTCCCGACCCTCTACCACTCAAGCTGAAACTCATTCTCGAAGTAGCCGTTAGGCCGTCTCCATTCACAGAGAGGGCGGTCGAGTGGGAGGACAATGCCGTCGACGGGCGCTCGAGGTCATCCTTGACGCGGAGCATATATACATACGGTGCGAGTTCTTTCCACGAGTCTTCGTCGACGAGGACGGGCGTCGGATCGATCGTACCGTCTTCGCGGAAAAGAGGGCGGTGGTGACGTGGATGGGGTCCAGAGGGGAGGGACGTTTTGATCAGTGTGATCGCGGTCTGATGGAGGCCAAGAGTGGGGTTGGTGGCGGACGTGGGTTAGTTGGTTGTCAAGCAAGAGGTCATATATGATGGATGTACGCGGAGGGGGACGCGAGAGTGTTGTTCTCTGCCAAACGCTTTGGTGGTGGTGGCGGTGGGGTAGAGGTGTATTTGACAAAGACCAGTAAGGCGCGAGGAAGGGCAGAGATGAGACGGAGTGCTTCAACACATTGCCCGAGACCAGAAACGAGTTCGTTGTCGGACGTGGTGAGTTGGGAGAGCAGGCGTTGCTGTGAACGAAGGAAGCGATAGAAAATTGCGGCCAACTTGCGGTGCAAATTGAGAACGAGGAGAACATACACGTGGACCTTCACCACGATCTCCTCAAAAGGCTGTTCGTTGTCCGGGACTCCATACGAACGAACATTGCGAACTTCTTAACGCCTTGCAACGTGTTTATCATTCAAGCTTCGAGTGCGGTTCAGCCTGGACCTAACTAAACTGTACTCGCGTTCAATACCGTGATACAGCCTAACGCTCTCAGGTTTGACTACTCTATTGCCCCTTTTTGTACCTCGCCTCAAGCTGATAAGTGCCGAAAAAGCGCGAAAAAAGTGTGAAAAGGTCCAGTTAAGGCCATGACGATATTACTGATGCACGGATGACACGATAAATAGGTATCTTCCGGGCGCCCGTACACCGCCGTGGCACTCCACTCTTGATCGTAGGTTGCAGTCAAAGACTCAAAGTCGTCATTGTTTCCCTCATAGTACCTCATGTCCTCTGAACTGCAGTCTGCCGTGGAACTTATCCGTCTCAACAACTATGCATCCGGTACGGTCACTGATAACTTCGTCAATGATGAGTCTGACGCACCAATACAGTTGCCATCATCACTGCCGTTGCATATGATTATGGTGAGTGCTGTGCCCGCGAGCAGTACCTTGGTCATCACCCGGCGCTTTACAGTCCTCACATTCTCGAGAGAGGTATTCCATTTCCTCTATACCTCTGTTTAATGGCTGAGAGTCTGCGAAGATAGAATACATCTGGGTATGAAGTCGTCAATATCACTCACATTTAAAGGTAAACGTCCTCACAGTGCCGGCCCTGGACACGGGGTCTCCAATGTTTGTCGTTGTGTGTACAATTTTTTCAGGCACCCGCATATGATTCTTCTGATACTAGGTCCGTTACATAGGTCTTTATTGGATTGCGTGGGTATAAGAGCTAAGTCACTGTAATACATGGGTTAACTCTGTCCCCACTCAGGGTCTCTGCACTCGGTATGTTCAAGGGTCCAAATTAAGGTTCATTCGTACAAACCAAGTGCATTCGCAGTTGGGACATGAAACTTGCCAACCGGCATATAGCTCGCCGTAGATGGCGCATTGTTCCGACATGACATGTTCATCCGTCGTAGTGGTGCGGTGTTGATCACGCCAATTCCATTATCTGAAGGCTACTTTGCACAGGAGATGATACTACCGAGATACCGAATGAACAGTGCGAACGTTATTATGCCTGATGCCTTGTGAAGACACACTCGCATAGCCTTGCAGCAGCGTGTTGATCATTGAAGTTCAAGCTCAAGCTTCGCCGAGTGTGGTTCGGCCCACCGTTCGTCATCACATTCCTGTGTTGCACGCAATATCCAAGATACAGTCATGGAAGATGTATGGCTGCCTCCGACGCCGGGCCACACGGACTCGGAGTCTCTGTTGGATCCGAGCAAGTACGAGCCTTCTTTCGGCGACTAGAAATCAAGAGTCTCATCCGCAGGTAGTAGGATGACAGCCATCATCATACGACCCAAATCCAGTGTTGCGCGCCAAGTCCTTTCCGGCGTAATGATGCCGTATCTTCTTGGTGGAACGGTTATTCATGGCGCAGACGGCCCGAGGATAAATACACCCCCCCATATGCTCCAGAAGACCATACACAATCCACCCCACTCTCAATCGTTGGCTCCCATCATTGTTTGCCTGATATCTCATGTACAGTCCGCCTTGGAATTTCTTGTTCTAAACAACTATCTATCCCGTATGGTCACCCATAACTCCATTAATGATAGGTCTGATACACAAATACAGTCGTGATGGTCACTGCTGCCGTATATGATTATAGTGAGTGAATCGTTTGCGAGTATTACGTATTCATTACCATTGCGTCAAAACCAGTCCTCACCCTCTCAAGAGAGGTATCCCATTCTTTCTCCACGTCTATGTCGTATCAGTGACTGACAATTTTCAAAGATGGAGTACATCTGGGTAAGGAGTTGCCCATTATCATCCAAATACAACGTCCCGATGCTTTCACAGTACAGATCCTGGACCTGGGTTTCCGCGATGTTTGTTATCGTATGTACAACCTTTTGGGTGCGATTTGGACCATTTGTTCTGGACTGACTGTTCCGTTAGATCCGTTACACTGGTCTTTGCTCGATCGTGTAGGTCTATTGGCCGAGTTGTGGCACATTTTCTAATATGGTTGATCCTGAATTCATTCTTAGGACCAACGCACTCGGTACGTTCAACGACACTAAATAGGGTCAATCGCCTCAACCCGTACATTCACAGTCGGCACTTCCTTCGTTCCTGGTCCTCTAGAAGTCAGTTTTTGCACCTCCGAGTCGCTCACCACTAATGATCTAATTCCAACAGACGTATGTATCATAGTTTTGACACAGACCTTGAATTTATGGCTGTCAAATAGATGTGAGCTCGATTTACTTCCATTATCTCGAAATGAGATGTGGATGTTTCAAAGGTAGTGTAATATATCAGATATCTGGTTGGGCCTACGTAGTGTTCCTTTCTGCCGCTGATTGTGAGTTACTTTCCCCTCTAATCATGTCCTCTCCGGAGTTTATGTGAACTATAGTGATGATGATTTTGCGTGTTTACGCAATGTGGAATCGATCGAGGACGATTCTCTTTGTCCTCCTGTTCCTCTTTGTGATGCAAACCATCGTTGCCGTGGTTTTGGACGGAATCTACGACAATCCCAATACCTACCTCTCAGGTATGTAGGATGTTGCATGCATCAATACAATAGCCAGCCTCCCGTAACCACTTCTCAGTGACAATAGGCAAAGTTTCCGACTTTTCGTTTTGCATCTATTCGTACATTAACATTCCAGCGACATTTCTTGTGTATCGAGTTGCATCACGATTGGTTCTCAGTGCTGCGCTAGTCATTCTCGCTGTCTCACAAACACTGAAACAGTCATTTGAGATGTACAAAGCGACGAAGCAATGGCAGCCCAACCGGTATATCCAAAAACTAGTGGGAGACGGAATTCTCTATTTCATCGTGTATGTTCTCATCTCCCCATATCCTTCCTGGCCATAGACCTTTCCTCGTGCTCCTGACACTTCCTCCTACAAATACTAACGACGAGAATGTTCGCCCCAACCTGTAGGAATGTTCTTTACCAAATCTTTGACGTGCTCGTCTATGCAGTTACATTCAACAACGCCGCACTCTTCCTGAACACGTTTCTTTATGTAGCCTTTTACACCCTCACCCCACGATTCATTATCAGCATTCGGGAGCTATATGACATCCGTGATCGCTTCCACATTGATACTGGGTTCGGCGTGCGGTCACGGCCGAATGCCGGGCTGGATACAACCATGTCTGCGATGGTATTCGTGGGCGGAAACCTGGAGGGTGGCATGGATAACTCGGGCGATCTCGAACTGGGCACTGTGCATGGGTCAGGGTTGAACGAAGGCTCTCCCATTGGGACCAGGGAGTAGGATCTATCGGAGAGCTGGAGGATAGAACCGAGTGGTATTTAATATTTATTGGCGGTGGTTCTGCTAGTGAATTACACATGTAATTCCTTTTTCTCTGAGATAAATGTATACCATGTATACGAACATGTTCTTTCGAGGAAAAAAGGTGGTGGTGGTGGTTATCATATCGGTGTTCCGTACCCTTCTTCAAACGCGTTTTGGTGTACAGTGCACTGCCTGTGTTCGTTTGTGTCCTATCGGCTCGGTCTTCATCCACTGTCCTGGATGCCCATTGTCGAATCCCTCCAACCAGTTTTGCGTGGATTGCCTCCCGGGTGCGGATCGTCTCAAACAATGGCATGTCAGCGTAAAACATACTAAATCAATTGATCGGCGGTCGGGACGGGATGGACGATGGACGTACGCGAAGAGGCTCGCGAGGGAGGTGCTCACTGCCAAAAGCCTTGGTAGTCGGCAGTAATGTGCGAGGCACAAGGCGGTGTAGTTAGCTTACATAAGACTACTAAAGTCATACCGTGCCTACGACGACGATGCCCACCTCCTTGGACGTGCTCCGTCCATCTATCGAGACGCACAATGATACCTTTGAATCCTTGCTAAGTCTCATACCACCGAAATACTACTTGGTCAAGGGAGACGATGCAGACACTGCTGTGCGTGCTCGCGTCACACATACCTTTAAAATGGCCGTCTCAGTCGGACTATCCAGGTACCGAGTAAATACCAAAAACACAGCAAGAACCAAAAAAATCCCAAGCAAGCGGTCAAGGAAGCGTCCAAGAAAGCCAGACGCGACAAGGTGCGCTCTTGTCCATGTGACCCGTCCACAAGCCCACATCACGTTGCTGCTTTTTGTGTCTTAGCTCGATCCAGCAAACCAAAAGTCGATCATAGAGATCCAGAACGAAGCAGCTCTCGAACAGGAGTTGAACACGCTCAATGGGGATGTGGATCGCAAAGGAAAGCGGAAAGCGTCTTCGCCTCCGGGGGAGGAAAACTCGGACGACCACGACGACGACGCAATGGACGTCGATGGTTTGGATATCAATGACGTGGTGGTTCCGATGCCTCAGGTAGAAAGCATAGCGGTGTTGAAAGAAAAGTTGCACGCACGCATGGCAGCGCTTCGCCGTCCCGGTGCCCAAAACGACGAACCAGGGGATAGAGATGAGCTACTCGAGGAACGTCGACAGCAGGGTGCAGCATTGCGAGAGAAACGCAGAAAAGAGACAAGGGAGCGCAAAAAGGCTGAAACTGAGCACAAAAAGGACAAGGGAAAAGCAAAAGAGAAAGACGCCAAGGGCAAACCCGTGTCTACCAAGGTACTTTCCGTTCACTGCGAACGACATGTATCTGACTTGCTTCTTAGAATCAATTGCTCGTGACGGACTTGCCGGGCACGTCTTCTTCCGGTCCCTCCAGTAATCACGACGGTGCCCATACCAACGTTGCTTTCTCTGCTCTTGCTGGTTCAACGAGCAAAAAGGCTGCTCAATTCAAGACCGCATCGAACCCCACACAGGCTCTTACGCAGCTAACCGCACGCAAGGAGAAGATGGCGGCCCTACCAGAAGAAAAGCGCAAGACAGTGGAAGACCGAGAACGATGGGCAAAAGCCGAAGCTCGTATAGACGGCGTCAAAGTCAAAGACAGCGAAGGACTTCTCAAGAAAGCGATCAAGCGGAAAGAGAAGGAGAAAACACGCAGTAAAAAGAAATGGTGAGTTTCGATTGTTGATCATCGTACTCCAACCACTGATAACTCGCCTAGGGAGGAGCGGAAGGAGCAGGTCACTGTATCCATGGCCGCCAAACAAAAGAAGAGAGCGGACAACATCGCCACGCGGAGTGAGAAACGAAATGTGAAGAGGAAAGGTGGGAGTGGCAAGTCACGACCGGGATTTGAGGGCAAGTCGTTTTCCAAGAGCAAGGGGAAAACATCGGGGCGAAAGAAATAGACCTACCATCCCGAATGATGAGCGCACCATACTAGGTGACCTAGGGCAACTCTGTGGTAAAGCTAGAAGCTTTGTCGAGCCTCTTTTAAGCGCTTTGCGGAGGCTCATATCATTAGGGTCTGACTCTGGTAGTATTAGTAAGCTGCGTCGACTTGATCAGCGACCACAATGCCATTCAAAGTACCAACCAAACACATTCTATCTCGTAGTCAACTAGAGGACTTTCAAAACTCCCAGACTCACGCTAACATTGTGACGTTCATCGAACAACTAAACGATTCGGTTATCGATGTTAAGCTCGCCGCGGATGTGGATGTTACTGTGCGTTTACCTTCTTGTCATCCCCAAGTTAGCTGTTGAAGCTCGTCATGCTGCGCAAGAGTAGAGGATCGCTCCTATTCTCAACATATTAGAGCAAGTTGAAAGTATCGCCAGACAATCTCCTCCGATCGACAACAAGGCGTCACGCTTCGGGAATCCTGCTTTCAGAATATTCTATGACAAGGTAGAAGAGGTGAATTAGTTCCTCCACCGTCCTTTGGAGTACTTGAGGCAACAAACTTGTCTAGCAAACGCCTACCTTTCACGCCGAACTTGGCGTGCCTGCAACTGCGATCCCTGAGCTGCAAGTATACTTTGTCAATGCGTGGGGTAATCGCGAACGCATCGATTATGGAAGCGGGATGGAACTTAATTTTCTATGCTGGCTGTACGTTGTGCTACTCTCCTCTTTGCGTGTTGTCATAGGGGAGTCCTCTAGGTACTGTTTGAGACAACTCGACATGGTCGATGAGCGTGATTACAAGGCGCTCGTCATCCGCGTGTTCTGGCGGTGAGTGCACATGATTATCACATCTGATGCTTCGGGCTCAACTTTTTCAAGGTACATCAAAGTCATGCGAGTTCTCCAGTCTACGTACTGGCTGGAACCCGCAGGGTCCCACGGTGTATGGGGACTCGACGACTACCATTTCTTGCCATTCTTGTTTGGTTCTGCCCAATTGATGACAAGAGCTGGACCTGACAAGAAACGTGTTCCGGGCCACTTCTCACCGAGGGCGATTCACGTTCCTGAGCTCGTCGACGAACTCGCGGCCGATTACATGTACTTTGCGTGTATACAATTCATAAATTCGGTGCGTACTCCATCATGCTTATGTCGATCCGACACGGACTCGCTAGCCGACTAGATCAAGACGCCCTCTCTTCGATGGCATTCTCCGATGCTCGATGATATATCCGCGGTACGTGATGTGATGTCCCCCTTGATCCGATCCCGCACGTTAAACCCCGTGTAGGTAAAAACGTGGGACAAGGTCAATATGGGCATGATCAAGATGTACAAGGCGGAAGTACTCGGAAAACTCCCCGTCGCTCAACATTTTTTCTTTGGTTCCATCCTTCCGTACACGGGCAGACCCCCTCCAACGTCGTCCGAGAGAGGCGAGAAAGCTCGTGGCCACGCACATGAAGGGTGGGGGGATTGTTGCGGTATACCTGTACCAAGCGCATTTGCCGCTGCGCAAGTAGAGGGAGCTCGACCTCGGGTGATTGAAGGGCCTGGGATACGGCCCGTCCCGTTTGACTGATGTGTGTAGAGCATTTTGGAGGGGCGGGTTCTATTTCTATGGTGATCGCGCTGCGTTGTTCTCGTCTAGGCATTGAAGATCAATGGACCATGTATCATAACAGTCGAATGGTTATCCTTGGTGAATGGCGGTCGTCTTGACGCTGTCTCATTCCTTGCGATGCATTCCCAGGTATTGTTGTTTCTAGTCTCAGTCCGGAAGGTGGCCACCAGTTTCCTAGATCTGATGTCTGGTTTGAGATTATTGTGTTGTTTCTGGGACGACTATCGTGACGGAGAGTTTTTTTGACGGTGTTTTTCAAGTTTAAACGCTGGCTTTATATCGTGACCAACCCCCGTTCCTACCGATGGGACACGGATCAAAACTGCGCAAGCGAGGGTTTCATTATCGTACAACCGAAACGACTTCTACTACACATGTATCTGAATCGCCATCGCATCTTTCTTTCTAGACTGTGTCACATGCAAGCACGTAACTATGGCAGCGGGGAGCCTCATGGCTAGGAACGTGCAACACCTGGTAGGCACGTCCATGTTGTACACATAGGCGTCGGAAAGCTTGTCGTTACATTGTACACGTGTTGCTGTATCCGGAATTCAATTCCGACTTGCACACGCCAGCGCGCAAGCAACACCAAGAGCCAAGAATGGGTAAAGAAGATAAAAGAAAAAAATGTTAATGGACGGCCAGCGCTCAGCGCTCACGCCGCCACCCGAATCCGATCGTGGATCAGCGCTGTCGCGTTTCACCATCCGAATACTCTAGACAAATGCAAAATGTCAACGTCAACGTGACAGGTTCAGTCATCAAGTGATCGATCAGGGGGTCAGACGATCGAAAGTGTACTTACTCCTCGTGCAACTCGACACCTCCCACGGCTCTCTTGAGGTTCGGATCAAAGCACCGCACGGTTTCGCAAACGCTCCGGGCGAGTGAGACGGGGCCACAGACACCGACAAATACACCGCTGCAGCCACCACCGCTGAGCGTGGTGTTGACCAGGCTCTCGAGGTGTTTGACGAACGTGGGGCGGCCAGGGACGAGGGTGATACCCGGAGGGAGGTACAATCCATCAAACGATTTGCTGGGCGCGCGCGTGTAGAATACTTTGATGCGTAGACGAGCGGCGGCACTCTGGGAAATGAGCGCCATGAAAAGAGGGATCATGGGGGTTAAAGAAGCTAGAAAATAGCACCATGAGTGGTACGGAAAGGCAGTCACAAAGATGAGCGAACCAGGGTCAGCGATGCACCAAATGACGTCTATATCCGTAACACTGCTTGATTCGCCAGACCGGACGAGATCTTGGACTGCAGATAGCGCAAACGTCACACCACTTCCGCCGACAACGAACATGGCCCCGGAGTAGCTTGGGATGACAGTGTTACAAACACCACCTATAGACAGCTCAGTACGAACGTAGAACGAGGCGAAATTGTAGATGCATACCATACGGTCCTTCGACTATCACCTTGATCTTTCTGCCGAGCTCTTGCCCCTGCTCGCCATACGCCGACGTACTAGCCATCTCGTACATCTTGGTCGTCCACTTTCCGGTCTTCTTGCATAACACGACTAGACCCTCCTCCGTCTCGCTGACGCTGGCGATCGTGAAAGGGTGTACTTCAACCATACCCAAAAGACCCATGGCGGTCGAGAGGACCCGCAGACGAACGTGCTGTCCAGCACGCCATCCAGCATTGACGGTGGGCATCTCCA
The DNA here is from genome assembly GCA_038093095.1 of Boletus insuetus. Taxonomy (NCBI): domain Eukaryota; kingdom Fungi; phylum Basidiomycota; class Agaricomycetes; order Boletales; family Boletaceae; genus Boletus; species Boletus insuetus. Next base: position 2,583 of record JBBPRQ010000591.1, on the reverse strand, counting down.
CTCGAGTGAGCCCTAGTTCGGGGATTGGTCGGAAGGTAGCGGTTGTGATGCGCGTTTTGATCGCGCGAACAAGATGGTCAAGGCCGTAGAAAACACAAGCCACAATTACGTAGGGGATACACCCTGAGTGATGGTTGCAGACCTGCAATGACATCACTATCAGAAGATGCTCTAAATCTGGCACGGGCAAAGGGCACACGTAACGATGACAAACGAGAGGATGCACTCACGGAGAACAACAGCACGATCAGTCCCACAGCGTGTGTGGTTAAGAAAAAGTGGTAGAATTTTGATCGCACTAATTGCATGGAAAAAATGCCCAGTATATCCATGCACACAAGGGCGACAAGGCCCCACAGATTGGATGGTTTCGACAAGCGCATTGAGATCGTACCGGTGATACTCCACTCATAAACTGCAAGGAAAAACAATCAAACACCCATACACGAGACCACACTGCAAGACTAGAGACATACAGTAGCCAATTGCATGAATATTGGCGGCAAGGACTACAAAGAGCCCAGCGAAACGGTGAAGGTAATTCAGCTGAATTGATAGATAAGACGTCTCATCCGAGATTACGTTGCCTGAAGCACAAACCTTTTCGTAACCCACACCAACGAGAAGACCAATCACGTTGTTTTTTGTGGCGAGGACATATATGAAAGGCAGCTGAGAAATACTGACCCAGCCACTACGGAGAGGGTCGGCAAAGGGATCGGAGCGGTGAAGCCCGGCGTATAAGACGACAACACCGTATCCGGCCATCAAGAGGACCTGTCCGAGCGAAAAGTTTTCATGCACACGTTTGTGCAGCAAGCTCGATAGAGGATGAATCAAGGAAGAAAGCATTGGCATATGCCATGTTCGTTGCGTTGACACGGGTGGGACGATGGACAAGGGACGGGGAGGAAGTTCCTTGTCAACGTGTGTGGATTGAGACAGAAGATATGGAATACTCTGCAAATGCATGGCGTCGGTTTTGTCATCGTCGAGATCAAGCGCGGCCTTCTGAGGGTCGGAATGGAGGCATATGGATCTGGTGTTCAGGTTGATACGTGATTTGCGCGTCAGCTTTACGGAACGAAGGATGTGGCCTTGAAGCCATTCGGAACGATGGGCAAAGCGTGAAATTGCTCTCGGAGCATTGAATGTGGCGAAGACGAGAATGACGAGCAAAAGGAAAATGTCTATACGATACACAAGGGAGCTGGCATAAGCGAGTTGTTTGGACAACGTTCCAGCAGGTGTGGCCGGGTTGGTGGGCATTGTAAAGATTGTGCTGGAAAAAAGAATGCTAGTCCGGCTGGGAGGACGTCTGTAGGAGCCGATGGAGGGAGGACGGACGTAGGGCTACCCGCAGCCCTCCACCTATAACTGGATCAGTGGAGCACACGAAATGGGGTGACTTGTATATATGTAACGAAAGGAAGCGGCGCTGATTCTATGCTGCGGCTTCAAACAAATGAAGTTGCCATGGACATGTCCATACTAAGATATCGGCGGAAGTATTCTCCAGTATACCACATGTGGACTCCCGTGTGGAGGAACAAACAAAGTTAGCACACAGTTGCATTCTGAAATTCTGGCTACTACGGCAGCGCTCGGAGAAATGGAGGTGTCCACGACAACGACCAGTGAAGGAACAATCATTCGTCCAAACGGGGACAACCACTGTGGAGTCAGCCAACGAGTTGCCCGCGCGAATCCTCCACGACCAAGTACAAGTTTCAACGAGTCGTTTCATAATTCTAGAGAAGTCTCTCAAACTCCCCAACCCGGGTCGTCGACTCGTCGGTCGGCCATTTCCGAGTCCGAACCCACTCTGAAACAAAAGGCTCTGCTATCCTATCTATGTCTCCTTGTTCACCATTCGTTGATGTTGTGTCCTGAGTACTTACCTTGACTGTAATCGAGTCGGACTGCTGGCAACAACAGTTGATAGACAGTCAACTTCAACTGGTACATGCTGTGACAAGTGTGCATGTCACGGTGATGATGTCTCGACACCTCGCGAAAACATAGACCACGAGGACTCACGGACAGGAGTATATACAGATCCATACGACAGACAATCAACTGAATGTCTATGACATTTCATTTGGTTAGGCGTCGCTGACCGACAAGTAGGTGCCTGTGCCTTGTCAGCGTGTTTTCTAGATCTGTGGCTCATCTCAATTCGGATGTTTAATGCTTAGTTGTGCTGTCGAGAAACTGGTCTTGACAATCATAGTCTAACATCACATGAAAATGCATAGTATTTCTCGTCACTCTCGTCACTCTTTCCTAGGTACCACCATCCTTGCAGACCAACTTTTCCTTCAATCACAATCCTACATACATTTTGCTCGTTCAACAGCGATCAAGTAGCGGAGAATTCCTAGTGACAGTGTACGGAATACATCATCAGTCCGACGAACGAGGGTCAGGAGTGATGGTTGGCTCACTTATCCGATAATGACGTCGGCCTGGAGGCTGTTGCCCTCAGTGACCGTGTATTTCACCTCAAACCTCGTTCCAACAAGGCTCGTCACGCTGTACTCGGCAAGCTGTTTCTCCCTCACATAGGCACGGGGACCATTA
>JBBPRQ010000590.1:0-20449 GCA_038093095.1 Boletus insuetus | reverse complement strand
CATAGCTTGGTCTGTGCACGGTCTCTCTTAGTATATATAGTCGTACTTATAGTAGTACAGACCTTAGTCTTATTCACCTTGGATATTCCCCTTGAGCATTCCCCTTGAAGTCCCTTATAGGGCACCACAATCCTACTATTGTTTCATGCTCTGTTGTCTAGGATCACATATCCTACGAGCTCAATATCAAATCCCTTCATAAGGTACAGCTGGGACAAGGTATTGTTACATAGAAGACCAAGGGTCGTTACATTCACTGTCATGTTCAGGATTGGCAGAGGAACATGATTCTCTCTTTCAATTTCATTGTCCCATTGTGCACAAAGTGAAGGAACTGGTTTTTGCTTTGAGTGTCTAACCAAGGAGGTTGCTGCATCATCATCATCAGCACTTGTAAAATGTCAATTTAGTTGGAGATTAGTTGCCCCTGGCTCAGTTGGGGGAGGACAGGCAGTTGTTGGACACTAGTAGTAATGTTAGATAGTAGTTCAGATAGCAAGAAGGGGGATACAACTAACTGGACCAAAAGGATTAATAGAGAGGAATAATCATGTTTGTTTATCAACCATGAAGCTAAAGATTTGGAGCCTATCATTGCTGCTATTCGGATTTGGATCTCCAAACATCCCAAACTGATCAAAGTTAAAATCCAAGGTTGGAAGTCCTCTACCAAATCCCATGGTTATGAAAGGCTAAGACATCATGGGCAGTTGTTGAACACCAGCAGTGATGTCAGATGGGGGTTTAGGTAGCACAACTAACTGAGGGACCAGAAGAGTTGGCAGGAAAGGATAATCAGGTTTATTTGTCAACTGTGAAGCCAAAGACTCTAAGCCCACTCCATTTAGATTGAGTTGATTCAGAGCACTCAGATTTGGATCTCTAACATTACAAATTAAATAAAGTTGAAACCTGAGGTTGGGATTTCTCCACTGAGTCCTATGAACATGGAAGGCTGAGAAGTAATCTGTGTCTGCCTGAGTCCTAAATCCTCACAAGATATGGCACTAGTGGGCGACACACAGGTTGGAATGTTCATGCCAGCAAGGGATCTAACTCCTAATTGGCTGAGGGACAGCACCAAGAATGGATTATTTTAGGGGTTGAATGTGATAAAGGAATCATTGCCATTAAGAAAGTTTGTGAATGAGCCAGGCACTAGGCTAGTGAAGGGATCCGCTTGGGCTGACTCTGCAGGCACTGCAACTGGCTAACCATTGAATAATGACATTTTTCAATTGGATTGATGGGGTGTTGCAAGACTGGCTGATAACACACTGGAAGATGTTGCAAGATGAGATGAAGATGGGAAGTGAAGTTGTGTTCCTGAAGGTGTCTGGATGCTGGGATGTGTTGTAATGGAAACATCCAGTGTTGTTGCAAAATTTGATGTAGAAGGCATTACAAAATCTGACATCATTGGTGTTGCAAGATTGGAGGTGGTGAGTGTTGTAGGATCTAAAATATGTGTTGCAAGATATGAAGTGGGAGTTGTAGTGGGGAAAGTATAGATACTAGTCGATGACTGTAAGTTCCCAGATTCCTCAGCTCAATCATTTTCTCCACTCCTGTCAGTGCCCTTGATGTCTGTAGTGTCTTCTATGCCCTCACCATCTGCATTTGCATCAGCTCTATTTTGCTTGTTGTTGGTGTTCTCTTTCTGATCATTGATGTTCCTTCTGTTGCTCACTTCACTGTCCTCATCATTTCTACCCTCTGTAATCTGGTGTTCATTATCCCTTTGCATAGCTTCACTTGAGCCTTCATCCAACTCAAGGGCATGCATCTCTGTCAGTGTTGACTCCCAGATTGCTATCATTTGATGTTGTCAGTATGGTATTGAAAGGACGTGTACTTACAGTTACGTGACCTCATATTAAGTAATCATTACAAAGTGTATATAAGACTCTGCTGAGTCTGAATAATATATATCTCTCTTGACCAGCAACTGCTATCATCTCTGAGAACTCCCCAGCCTCCAAGGTAAGTACCCTAGAGTAGATTCCTAGGTAGTCTGTGTGGCAATGCTAGCTACCAGCTATTGCAACAGGTTATGAGCCCCGTAGCTCTGACAACATAGTTTACCACTTGTCATCTGCTTATGGGTGAAACCTTTGGACATAGACCATCCTGAGTGGAAACGCCAGACACTCTCTGATGTGGCAACACTTGAGAGTAACAGCCATCAGACTTTGGATGTAGGGGGTCGCTATGACCCTACATTCTGAAAGTTCTGACTGTTGAGTGATGCGAACACTTTTTTCTTGCTCCCTTCATTGGTTCATACTGACACGTCATCTTTCCAAGAACCTACATACCATAATGCCTATCCCTCAACGTCTCACCATCTTTGAAAGCTTCGATGACCCAACTATCAATTGGTCCGACGCTCCTGGTCCCTCATGGGAAGAAGACACCCCTATGGCAACTGGACAGGACCTGATGGTCCTGCATGGGAAGACCACCCAGGTTTTGATTTCGACCTTCCACACTAGGATATGGATCTTCAGGACGATGAAGACATCTACCAATAATACTACTCCGTCCATGACTGGCTTGAGGACAATACACCCTTACCAAATGTTCCAGAGGATGTATCTCCACCAGTTACCACTGGCCTCCATCACCAGCACATTTACTCTGCTTTCACAAAGGACAGCCCTTTTGGCACTCCTGCATCCGTCACTCTCCTTGAATGTATTGAGGAGACCCCCTCCACTTAATCCCTTCAAAAGGATGAAAGTGACATAGAGGAGGATGATACAAGCACAAGTGACATGGAGGTAGACGAATTCATGGAGAGACTTTTCAATGGAACAGTTGAATGGCAAGTCCCTCTCTTCCTTTGTCTGTCTCTAGCAGGCACTGACACGCAGATTTTTTCACCTCAGATTGTGTGTAGTTCATATATGATGCATGCGCCTGTACTAGTAGATACATTGGACAATTCTACTACTACTCCTCCCTTCTCCATGTGTGATTGCTGTAAAAAGCAAACAACTAAGAGTAAAGGAAAGGAAAGAGAACATGATGACCATCTTCCTCATGACATGTGGCTTCTCAACTCAGGAGTTTCATCCCATTTCACCAATGATCTAAACGATCTGATAGAGTATGCTGCGTTTACGCAACCCACCTACTCTCAGGCGGACAATGGTTGAGCACAGATTAAAGGCAAAGGAACAGTGATTATTCGCTTCCAAGGTAGACTTGTGCAGTTATCGCCAGTCATTTACATGCCCTCATGCAAAGTAAAACTCATATCTATGGGTACCTTGCTTACTGATGCCTGTATGACGCTTCAGACCACTGCCAGTCACATCAACATATTTGATAAATGCACTAAACAAATGGTACTAAGTTTCTGCTCCCATGACGACACTATGTACTGGATGTGTGCATCCACTGTTCGTCCCCAAGCTGACTTATTGTCTATGGCCTCTGTGGACTATGAACTACTTCACCACCATCTAGGCCATCCATCACGCAATGTGCTCCGCGCCACAAAGAAGCACATAAAGGACTTTCCTGATGTTGATATTCCATCCACTGCTCCTATTGCTCTGGTTGTGAGCTTGGTAAACAACCAAATCATACTATTCCTTATAGCAAGAAGTGTGCAAGTGCTTCCTTTGAGTTAATTCATTCTGATTTAAAATCATTTGAAATCGAATCATACCACAAGTACAAGTACACCGTTGTCTTTTATGATGACTACATCTTCATGGCCTGGTTAGTCCTAATTAAAACAAAGGACCAAATGCTTAAAGTGACCAAGCAATTCCATGCCTATGTGCATACCCAGTTCAATGCCATAATAAAACACTGGCGCTCTGATGTAGGAGGAGAATACACCTCCAAAGCTTTTACTGAGTATATGCGCGATAATGGCATATGCATACAACAATCCACCCCTTACGCTCACCAGCAAAATGGATGTATGGAATGCCTAATCCATACTCTTATGGATAAAGCACAACCCATGCAACTGCAGGCTTGCCTGCCCAATTCCTATTGGGAGTTCACGGTATTACATGCACTTCATGTGTATAATCACACCCCTTCAACTTGGCTTCAATGGAAGATGCCATCCAAAATGCTCACAGGTGAAAAGCCTACTTTTTTGCATCTTCAGGTTTTTGGCTGTGGCGCATATGTCCACTTACCCATTGAGACTTGCAAAGGCAAATTGCAGCCTAAATTGCAACTGATGATCTACCTGGGCGTATCCGCCGGTAGTGATTCAAACTATTTTTTTATGCGCCCTAATAACATGCTACACACGTTGGCTTATGCCATATTCGATGAACACCTCTTCCCGAGATGTTCAAAGGCTCAGCCACACTGGCTGGTTAACCACCCACCACGTTCTCACTCTCATGATAATGAATCTTTGGACTCTGATTCTACACCTTCAGACCTGGAGTCAGATGCGGAAATTGCTCCTCCTACTGTCCATCATTGCCTGGCCCCCAAGCTGATTACTCCACCTCCAGCACCTTCTAGGGCACCTACCCCACCACCAGCTCCACTGGCACCTCCAGTTACCCCTCTCTGTCATCTGCCTCAACCTCCACCTGCTCGCCCAGAGCACCCAGAGTGAGAGCGCCACGCCCCCTTCCATCCTGGAAATATATATGGGGAACGCTGCGACCTGCTTAAGCAGCTTCAAGACATCGAACACACTTCTGATTGGTGCAGACTCATTGGAGAAGCACTGACTGGACCTTTGGATTCACCTGTTGTCCCTGGTGGAATGCCTCTGTCTCCGACTCCATTAGAAGATGATGTAGAGTGCATAACCAGGGAAGGGGGAGACACATTGGTTTCATACCTCTGCAGCTGTGCATTCCCACTGGAAATGGAACAGTCCAACATAAATTACCATGAATGGACCTACTGTGACATCCTCAAGTTACCACAAGAGGAACAAACCCTTTGGCGTAAAGCCTGCCACAATGAGTTACAGATATTCAAAGACCGAAAAGTCTATGAAATCATGGATCGACCCGCAAACAGAAAGATTATTAAAAATCGATGGGTCTTGATGTAAAAACTGATAAAAGAAAGAAAGCCTGGCTTGTCGCCAAAGGCTTCTCCCAAATAGAAGGGATTGATTTCAATCAAATATTCTCTCCTGTCATATGCTTTGAGACAGTGTGGTGCATGCTTGCCCTCGCAGCAATAGAGAACTGGTACATCACCAGTCTCAATGTCCGATCCGCCTACCTATAAGGCAAACTGGACGAAGAACTATACATGGACTTTCCTGAAGGCTTTATGCCCCCTCATCTCAAAGGGAAGGTCTTGAGACTACTATGCACCCTATATGGCCTTAAACAAGCCAGACTAGCTTGGTGGCACAAACTCGACAAATCCATGAAAGAACTGGGCTTCATGCGTGTTAAAACAAATGCTGGCCTATTCATCTATCACAAAGGCAAAGAGCTTGCCCTAGCGATTATCTACATAGACGATGCCATCTTCTGCAGCCCCAACAAACCTTTCGTAGACAAGGTTAAGGCTGCATTCATGAAGAAATGGGACTGTCACAACTTAGGAGAAACACGTGAATTCCTAAGAATGAACATATATCAAGATGGTCAAACGATTAAGATAGACCAGCGAGAATACCTCAACAAAGTCATTGAGCAATGCAGTATGACTAATGCAAAAATCGCCAACACCCCTCTCCCTCAGGGTTACTACCCAGAGAAGAATAATCTCCCTGTCCAACTGGAACTTTGGACACAATTCCAACAGGTTATTGGATCATTGCTGTATCTTATGATCGGCACAAGACCTGACATATCATATGCGGTTACCCAACTCGCCTGGTTGTCTGCAAATCCATCAGAAGAGCATCTGAACAAGGCTCTATACATCTGCCAGTACCTTCTTGATACCCGAGACTACTCTCTCGTATACAGTGGAAAAACTGGCAAGGGTATCATCGCCGGCACTGATTCTGATTGGGGATAAGACAAAGTCATGTCTCACTTGCAAACAGATTTCTACCTGAAATTCATGGATGGTGTGTTTTTGTGGAACCCACATCCACAAAAAACCACAGTTCTGTCTTCTACGGAAGCTGAGTACATGGCCTTGAGCAACTGTATGTGCCAGGCTATTTGGATTCATCAAATGATGGAAGAACTTGGCTATTACCTTGGCCCCATTCCCGTTTGTGGTGACAATCAAGGTTCACTCTTCATTGTGCAAAACCCAGTCATCGAAAAACGTTCCAAACATATCCAGATCTGTTACCATTTCGTACATGATGCTATGATGCTATGGAAGCAGGTTGAGCTACTCTTTATCTCTGGAACTAACAATCCCACAGATATATTCACTAAGAATCTTGGACATGTCAAGTTCAAGGAGTTTTACTTCCAGCTTGGTTTGGAATTCAACTCGCCATCTTAGACTGTGCGGACATTTTTATTTTTACTTTATATTCCTCACTTTTATATCTATGTATCTACCATATACTAGACAAGGGGGAGTGTTGAAAGGACACATACTTACAGTCACATGACCTCATATTAAGTAATCATTACAAAGTGTATATAAGACTCTGCTGAGTCTGAATAATATATATCTCTCTTGACCAGGAACCACTATCATCTCTAAGAACTCCCCAGCCTCCAAGGTAAGTACCCTAGAGTAGATTCCTAGGTAGTCCATGTGGCAATGCCAGCTACCAGCTATTGCAACATATGGTTCCTTCATTATATTCACAATGTCAACTTACCACAAGCAAGACTTAGGAACTCTCCAAAGACATCAACAACTTTGCTGTTGAATTTCAGGTAGACTTCAGCAAAATCATGTCTGTCCCTTGTTTTTCTACTGTGCAGACTGCCATGATATATTAGCCAATCAGTTAGGTCATTGGCACAACCAGACTAATGTTAGGATCATGTTCCCACCTTCAACATCCAGAGGATCAAGACCACCCATCAAGATAGTGAATTCCATTTTTGTCTTATGACCAACATGTTCAATCACTCATCGGAGTGTGGGGACACATTGTTGGATGTTGCTACCCAATGTTTCATCAGCATGATTAAGGGTGAGTATCAGATAAGTTCTTACTTGTGAAGTGTGACTGGGTCAGTCTCATCAGTCTCATCAGCATCCACATTAATGTCAACAGACTATAATCTCTCCCTTGCTCAGTTTGTCCCTGCTTCTTCTCATCCTTTTGTTGATCACTGATCCTTTGGCACTCTTCCTTGATCTTAGGGAATTTGGTCTTCAATACCTCCTCAATCTTCTGCTTGACATTAGCAATTGACATCCCCTTTGTAATCTTGAATTTGACATGCAACTTGTAGTAAATATATCTCTGAGGGTTGCTTAGTGCACTTCTTTGGCTCCAGGAGGTCATGAATAATTTTTGTAGTCCTGACATTTGCTGCATGGTTTGCTCCTGCACCGGCATGCCAATGTATCCATTGTTGTATCTGCAGCTAGTGTTGGTGGATGATTTCAGCAAGGGTTTTAGTTTGCTCTGGTGTCAGGATAGTAGAGTCAGAAATGCCAGGAAGGATGGTGTTGTGCTCTGGCCACCTCTGAAACCACCTCTGAAAGAGTTCTGCCCAGTTCTTGGTATATTTTCAGCTGGTAATGCATTTGAACTTGACTAGCTTTTTTTGAAGGAAATTTTTCTGCTCGTCCATAGTCCACTTTTGAGGCATTGACTTGGTTCCAGTATAGCAGTCTAGTCATGTTCTCCATACTAATATTACGTCTGACATGACATAGATAAGTAAAGGTGGAGCAGAAGTGTAGATAGGCTGAAAGATGCACATTTGTATCACCAGGCTACAGATAGCCATGGAACATATACCAGTGCTGCAAAGGACATGAGTACACCCAGGAGATATTACAGTTCAAGTCCCAATCATGGATGACAGAGAACACATCCAAGAGCTGGTGAGAAGGATGTCAAGGGAGACAAAGGAACATGGTAGTGACACACATATTTTAATAAAGGACTAGAGACAATGCATAGGACGCAGTGTGCCACAGGCTGAAAGATGCACATTAGTATCACCAGGCTACAGATAGCCAGAGAACACATACTGATGTTGTGAAGGATATGAGTGTCCAGGGAATGTTACAGTTCAAGTTCTAATCACAGATGGCAGAGAACATATCCAAGATGTCGAGGGGAGATAAAGGAACATAGTATTAGTGACACATAAATAAGACAATGCATAGAACATGGTATGCCAGTGGAACACAGTAGAAATGACCTATCAATGGACTTTTCTATTGCAAAGGGAAGGCAAGTCCAATATCAGAATGAGAGATGTGAGTCTAAGCATGGGGAATCCCCCAATATAAGGGTAACCAAAGGGGAGGTGGTAAACCAAGAATGCATTCAACAAACACACTGAACTGGAATGAGGCCCTGTCACCATTATGGGGGAGATCATAGTACTGAGTCTATAATGATGGTCACATTCAGTATAAAGTCTGAGGCAGAGACTAGCAAGTCCGAAGGTCTGGAGCTCAGTTGATGCCAAAGAGGACTGAACAACTGAGGTGCTATAGTATAAAGTGGAGGGTTTATATAATGTATGGTTAAGCAACACTTGTACCTCAATTTACAGTGTGCACATAAGAATCATGCCACAGAGTATAGTGATACATACACACTCCAGAGTTCATTCATCAAAACTCCAGAAATAGCACAAGTCAGTTAAGAGTCTCTGTGTTCAGTGTATCCGAAGGGATCTCTGGACTTTGGACTTGGTGGTATTGAGAGTGCTACCATGCTCTGTTGTTTGCTAGATCAAGAGATGGCTTTGTGATTGCTAATGAAAACAAAACCAGACATAAAACAGGAGTTTTCTAGGTCCTGAGACCATCCAGCATCAGAGTATCCATGGAAGTCCATGTCCATACAAAGCTGCATTCTGTCAAACATCAGCAAACTACCCTATTTTGCTTAGCCACACAGCCACTACAGGCCTACAGGTTTCATGCAGAGTAATTACAGCCATCACTAGCACTGCCATCCAAGTCCTGTGACTAAGTTAATTACTAGTATCATGATGGTAGTAGCCTGCCATCAGACTCTGAGTCAGACAGGTATAGTAGACATCCTGCTAGTAACTCTGAGTCAGGCATACTATAGTATTAGACAAGCTCTGAAGACAGTCAGCCTGAGTATTATGCCTCAAAGTTATTAAAGATCTGAGAGAGTCTTCATTTGATGCCAAATAAAAATCAGAGTGTCAACACCAGGTTGCTGGCTTGGCATAAACTGCTAGGATTGAACACAATGGCCACTGTGAAGTTTTGAACACACCAACACTGAAAGATGCACTGGCATGATTGCTCTGCAATAATATAGCATGGTCTGCCAAGACACCTATCAGTTAAGCAATGCATAAAACGAATGTGCACATTTTGCAGATACTGCATTGAGGGATAGGGATGGACATGGTGGATGCTGTCCTTGCCATTGTCATGTTGTTCTAGTACACATTATCACACTGTCATGTTGAGGGGACGGACACACTGGCACAGTGATGGTGTCGACTTCAATGCCGCTGTTGTATTGTTAGTAGTGAAGAACATACTTTGAAGTGAGCATAGAATAGAATTTGTTAGTTCTTTATGATCTGAGCAAGGGTGTCGCACTTCAAGGTTGTTCTTGTTGGTCTTTATTCTAGAGGCAGCTATTGGGGCAGTTGCAGGAGTGGGAGCAGTGGATCCTTTAAGGGTGATTGAGTGGGTGATTGGACAAGAGGCAGTGTTCTCATTGTGGGATTGTGTGACATGGCTAGTCTGCAGACTATTGAGCTCAACAGAGAGGATGAAGAATGGGGGATGTATTAGTTGCACAAGTGAGAGCAGTGGATCCTTCAAGGGGGATTGAGTGGGTGATTGGATGAGAGGCAGTGTTCTTGTTGTGGGATCATGTGACATGGCTAGTCTGTGGAATATTGAACTTAATAGGGAGGATGAGGAACAGAGGATATACCGGTTGCGAGAGCAAGAGTGGTGGACCATTTATGAGTGATTGAGTGGGTGTGATTGAATGAGAGGCAGCATTCTCGTTGTGGGATCATGTGACATAGCTAGTCTGCAGAATATTGAGCTGCAAAGATACCATCATGTTGGTGTAGACAAGACTTGTCATCTGTGCAAAGGGACAATGGGGAGTAAGGGCTGGCATGTGGTGTGCATGCACATACTGTGGTGGTAGTGTAGTAGGTAATCAGTTAGTGCTGGTCACACATGATGCAGGATCAACAACTTGGCTACAGTGAAATGCAAATATGATACACATTATTGTTCAACTAACCCCAACTAATCCATTTACTTTCTGGCTCAGTCACATCACTAGGTTCCTGAAGTGGTGTATCAGTTGACCCTAGCTGGCATTCATTGACACCATCAACCTTGAACAGTGGCCACTTGACTCAAAGAATGTCATTGTGCCATTTTTCGTAATGCCAATGTGAGGTTAGCCAAAGGCTGCTGAAGTTCCAGTTAAATACTGGGCTACTGGAAGTCCACTACTCAAAATTGTCCAACCATTGTCCACTCTTCTCTTTATTGAGACTCTCCTTGTCATCAAAATTGGTACAATCCGAGTTGCAAGGTGCTGACCTCAGTATGTCTTCTATCTGCCAGCATATAATGTTCTTTATCTGCATCATCATTTTGTCAACTAACACATTAATGTTGGTGGTCAAAAGAGTAGGGTATAGTGTCTGCAAATTTGAAGTAGATTAGTACTAGACATAAATGATAGCAGTTGTGATAGACTTATGCCAGTCACATATGTTGTTTCCAAGTGGTTGGGGTGATTGACTTGGAGATCAATTGGAGTATTCCCGAAATGAAGCCAGAGATGTAACTCAACCACAGCAAGATTGATCCAGATAATCTCATTCCGAAAGACTCAATACTTAGATCTCCATGAGTCCACCTTGAATTTTCTCTCACTGAAATGACCAAACCCACCAAAGGGTCTAGTGTTTGAGAACTAGAGCTCTATGGTGGTATTGGGACTATCCATCCATTCAGAGAGTTCAGAGAGATGATGAACTTGTAAGTAGGCATGATGCAGAGCGAGAAGGGGAGAGTCCATGCTTAGATGGGAGTCGATAGGATGTTGCATGCAAAGGTCTATGAGATGGGTGGCGAGGATTGCCATGTACACTTTGTCTGGGAATCCTTCTTGGAGGTTGTTGGCATAAAGGGGAAGTTCAACAGCAATGACGGGAGTAGGGAGCCTTTCAGAGGGAACATTTGTGATGGTAGTGGGGGGGAAATCAGAAGAAAAAGCAGTCTCAAAAGAATGGGAACTCCAACCGAGGGAAACATGAGTAGAGGAAATAGACAAGTCTATAACAGAAGATTCAGAGGAGATAGAAGAGGTGACAGTGAATTCAGTAGCCATATTTGTAAAGGGTAGATGACTGTTTTGAAGAGAAAAGTTGTGAGGAGAAAATGGAAGAGTGAAGCTTTTTATAATCAGAGAGAGTGGTCTTTGAATATTTCAAATTCCATTCTGGGATCCAGGAGTCTTCTTCAGTCAAATATCCTTTCCATTGGATCAGGAACATGCAGTTCTTTGGGGTTCCACAGTGGCATAGAATCTTCTCAATCTCATATTCTTCTTTGGGTTCTATAAGGTCTGGTGGTGGAGCAGGGAAGTTCTTTCCATGGACGGTGTTTTCACGATAGGGTGATAAGAGAGAAGCATGGAATATAGGGGGAATGTTCCAGGTCTTTGGTAAGTGAAGTTGGTATGTGATAGGAGATAAGACCTTGGTAATAGTAAAAGGTCCTTCTCATTTGGAGGCAAACTTTGGGTTGATAACAGACCAGTGGAGGTTTTTTGCTTCAAGCCAAACTCTGTTTCTGAGGGAGAAAGGAGTGAACTCTTGGTTATTACAGGATGTCATGACTTGTCTAGCGAGTTCATGAGCTGCTAGAGCTTCATCTTGGGCAGCAGAGAGATCTTTGAGGTGGGATTTAATGGTAGGAAGAGAGGAAGTGGAGATTACTGAGGGAAGGGCACAAGGTTCATATCCCATCATGAGATAGAATGGAGATTTGTTTGTGATGGAGTGAGGGTGGTGATTGTGGGCACATTCAGCATGGAAAATCTTATTGGCCCAGAAAGAAGGGTTATTTCCACAAAAGATGTGGAGATAAGTTTCAACTTCTTGGTTAATTCATTTGGTATTGCCATCGGATTGAGGATGATAAGCATTGGAAAGGGAGATATTGTAGTTAAGGAGGCTTCCAAGTTCTCGAGCAAAGGAAGAAGCAAATTGTGGGCCATGATTGGGGATGATTTTGTCATAGAAGCCAAAATGAAGGTAGACTTTGTGGAAGAAAAGGGAAGCGATTCCTTTGGTGGTGATGGATTTCTTAGTAGGGCAAAGAATTACCCCCTTAGTAAGGCTGTGGTCCACCATGACCAAGAGAGAATCAAAGGAAGAGAAAGCAGGGAGGTCAGTGATGAGGTCACAAGAGACCTGCTGAAATGGGCAAGTGCAGGAAGTTTTGATCAGGGTCAAGGGTGCAACCATGGGGCATGTGTTGGCCTTGTTCTGTTGGCATATAGAATACCCTTCAATGTACTTCCAGACATATTGGGCAAGTCTAGGCCACCAGAACTCAGCAGCAACAAGTTGTCAGGTTTTGAGATAGCTGGGATGACCAGCTGGCTCATGGTCATGACACTGTTCAAGGATAGAGTGGCAAAGGGAATCATCAGGGGGAACATAGACATGGCCTTTGTATGTCAGTACACCTTCGGAGTATTGCCAGTCCAAGAGATGGGAGTAGAAGGCTGGGGGAATGGTGCCATCAAGCAATTGAAGGGCTTGAAGAATGAGCAGAATCTTTGGCAGAGTGGGAGGAAATATGATGGGCCAGGGTGGAATCAATGAGATGAACAAACATGGAGGGCAGAAGAAGGGTAGTACCCTTATTTTCATCATCATTGGAGGGGAGCAGATCATGCCAGCAGGACAAGGCATCCAGTCTGGAGAGTAAAGAACCAGGGACATGAATCATTTTAAGGTCAAAGTCCACAAGGTCTAATAGCCAGCAGGTTTGACGACAGTTAAGGTCTTTTGGCTGATGGAAATAGGTAAGGTTCTTGTGATTGGTGATCACCTGAACAGGGAAGGAAGCACCATGGAGATAATGTCTCCAGGCTTTGAGGGCACAGATGATAGTGAGGAGTTCATGATCATAGATATCATAGTTGCGTTCAGCAGAAGAGAAGGACTGGGAGAGGTAGGAGCAGGGGTGCCAGTCACTATTGGTGTCAGTTTGAAGGAGAATAAGCACCAGTGGCATATTTGGAAGCATCAGTGGCAATGGCAAAGGGTTTAGAATGATCAGGGAGTTGGAGTACAGGTTTGGCAAGAAAGAGATCTTTGAGATGGGAGAAGCAGTGGTCGCATTCGTCAGACCATTTCCAAGGTTGGTTCTTCTTGGTGAGGTCAACAAGGGGTCTAGCTATGGTGGAGTAATCTGGGATGAAGTGGCAGTAGAAGTTGGTGAATCCAAGAAAGGAATGAACTTCCTTTGGAGTGGTTGGAGTTGGCCATTTGAAAATGCTATCAAGTTTAATAGGATCCATGGCAATGTGACCAGATTCAATGATTATGCCAAGGTATTCCACATTGGTGGTGGCGAACTAACATTTCTTGAGTTTGAGGTGGAGATCAAGTTCTTGCATACATTAGAGAACACATTTGGTTCATTTATTGTGTGTGCCATCATCAGGGGAGAAGATCATCTGGGCAATGGTGTGGTAGAGTAATGTGGATTCATGGTTGCTAAGCATATAGTGGTGGTGGTTATCACACACTGTATTGCCAAGATATTGAAGAGCCCATTGCCAACATAGATGCTATAGCTGAGTAAACAGAATTTGATGATGATGAAGATTGAGTGCATATGCTTGGAGTCTTGGTTCAAGAGGAATAGGTGGGTCATGAGACATTCAGTGTGTGTTAAGGCATACATTAGAGTGGTATAGAACATCTGATATCTCATTGATTAAGAGTAGCCTTGAGTCTGAATTCAGGTAAGCTGAAAGATCACATGCATACAGTTGATATGATATGAAAATCTTACTCTGGCTATCAGTGTGATCATCTGTGGTCATAAGACAAATGAATGAGGGACAATTGACATTGTCTCAACCAATCTTCCATGCTGCTGCTGGTGTTGTTGTTCCACACAAGCACTGATAGAGCTAAGTACAGCACATATATTTAGATTTATATATGCTGAGCACAGCTGCAGAGGTAGTACAGATGACCAATGGCTTCACATTGCTTGTTCAGATAGAATACTTGATATGGACATTACATGGAATCTCATCCGGGATATGGAGTTAAAGCTCTTTGAGTTTCTGGAATGCATTATCTGCATACTAGTTGATCAGTAATATTTCTCAGGTAACTTGGGGTTTTCCTAGACCATCCTCCCTAGTGCTCTCACTCTATCAACCACTAGACCCTTAGGTGGATTCTGGTTGTTTCAACTATAATCTTGGTTGATCATGCTGGTGGAATGAAATCAGCATCTATGGTCAAAAGCACTAAGGTAGCTGCCTCTGATATCAAGGTGCACCACATCACAATGGATCACATAAGGAATTCAATGAGGATTGCTGTTATGGTCTACTAGGGGGGTACTCTTTTTCCTTGACTATTACGGAGCTACACTGCTTTACTTGTTTCTCTTTAGACTTTGTCTCTCACTCTACGGAGTTGTATTCGTACTGGAGTTGTCCTCCAGATAGTTTCTCCTTTTATATTCATTTCTTATGTACCCACACGGTGCCCCACCTCCGCTCTATATTTAGCCTTCTCCTTCTGTTCTGCTTCCACATGGGATTCCTTCGGACTTCCACCTGTATAGTGTTCCTCTTTTAGATCACACTGCCACTTCCTGCAGTTCCGCATTATTGGGATGGACTATAAGAAGCACAGTCGTCCTTCAGGCTCCTGCCTCCTTTTTCCTATTATATCATTTACCTTACTTGCATGGACCAGGGGCCTACTGTATATATACTCTGTACTTTTAGCCTGTATTTTCCCTAAGCTAGTTCTATGCAATATCAGTATAGTTCTAGTGATACTTCCCAAGAGCTCCAGCGGCTAGCACCTGGATATCGGAGACCATTGAGCCCACCTCAAGTCTCAGTTCATCTTCTGAGATAGACTGTGGTAGACATTGCCCTAGCAGGCTCCTCTACTCATTACCTCACCCTCTACTCATTTGAACTCATTCAGGCCAAGGTAACTGTATGCTTCACTTGTCACTAACTGCGCTGCGTGTTACAAAAGAACTAGCTTCTTCCCTTGTCCCTACCATTGCATAGAGGACACACCCCACCGCCAACATTTCCCAATTTGGTCTATTCAGAGGTTCTTCTAGCCCAGAGCCAGGTCCTTCTGCTCCACTTCCTCCATCGGCACCTCCTAGTGCTAATCCATCCCCTCTTCCACGAATCCACAATCTACCTCTTGGACACGCCTTCTTTATACCCCTTCCTGATTGCTTCTCCTCCCCTGAGGCAAAAGCAACTTACAGACAAAGGCAACGAGACTTAGCCGAGGTCAACTGGAGACAAGGAAGAGCAACTGACTATCTTGAGCTAAATTATCAACCGACACCAATCCCATTGGTGACACCGCTACCACCCCCCACGGCACTCCCTCCTTCGCCACCATCCCCTCTTTCTGACAAGGAACACCCTGCTAGATTTCATGGCCTGGACACAGATTCTGAAATTGACATTGACCCAGCTCCCGAAGACGACAATATGGTTTCAGAAATAAAGGCTGGGCTCCCCGAGGACTTTACCAGGAAAGCCGAGGACTCTAACTGATGGCTTCTCTCCATGAAGGCATACTTCCTCATCAACGATCGACTTTACATGGACATGACTAAGTCCCTTACTTTTCTCAATAAAATAAGCAAGGGCCGTGGAAAGACCTTCGCAGAAGGATGGCTGATGAAGCTCTCGAACCCAAGAGTCACAGATACAGACAAAACCTTCGAACACATTACAGAAGCATTCAAGTCTACTTTCGCCCTGTACGATGTAGCAGCAAAGGCTAGAATCAACCTTTCTCAATTATGCCAGATCCCAGAAAGACTCCCAGATGGAACCAATAGCGATGGATTCCCCACCTACACTTCTAGGTTCCATCTCCTTGTGGAGAAAACTGGGATAGAGGACCCCGCTGCTCTGGTGGAGTGGTTCCTCTGCGGTCTCAGCCAACGCCTTGCTGCTATGGTACTCTCTTGCGAGAAGGTACCCACCACCTATCAAGAATGGATCGATAAGGCGGGGAAGTTTTCTCAACAGCTTAGGAGGATAGACGACTTATGCAGGAAGGTCCCATAGATCCCTGCTCCCTCCTCCTGAAGCTCCGCTTGTAACTCATACGCTATGGACGTAGATGCCATACGTCTCACCCCAATCCAGTGGTCAGAGCACATGAAGAGCAACAAGTGTTTTATATGCCACCAGGTTGGTTGTAGGTCAGCCAACCACTCTCGATCTGGAACCGACCGGACACAATTCTGTCACAACCCTCACTTGTCACAAAAATATCGCTATAACGACCCTTGTTCCAACTATACCTTACAAAGGAACCTTGTGACATTGTATGGGCACCAATAGTAGGATATGATATCCTAAAGACAACAGAGGATGTATATCAATGAGGGGAATATCCCTGTAGAAGGAATAAGAACAAAGTGAATAAGACTGAGGTCTGTACTAGTATAAGTATGACTATATATACTAAGAAAGACCGTGCACAGACCAAGCTATACTAGAGGCTATACTGACCATAAGTAGTTAATAGTATGATCACTGGGTACCATGAGGCGATAAGAGAGATAAGAGGGACTTATGCTATAGGCTCTAGATAAGAGCGGTTATTGCTATTGGCTGATAAGGGAAAGTGAGTCAAGAGGAAAAGCATGAGGCGATGATAAGAATGCAATGTGTTCGCCATGAGGTGTATAGCCGAGATAAGAGATAAGATCATGTGACTAGATCATGTGACTAAGGTCACGTAATCGCTGTTGACAATATGTTGATGTATGTTCGGTATTTCTGTAATAGATTAGCAATGATTAGGAAAGTGAAGTGTAGTGAAATGTCAAGTAGTGTCGGCAGTCGAGACCGCTATGAGGGCGTTATAAGGGTGAGCATTACAATCACACACCCCAACAATGATGGTCGCAAAGCACAAGAGCCATTTCCACCAATGACAGCTTTGACGACACAACTAGGCGAGATGGTAATGAGGTCCAAGACTATATTGAGAGTCTACCAAGGAAGGACCATGGCGTGGCTATTAAGATCCTCAAGACTGCATTTGAGGACTCAACGGATCCCAATGCAGAAGAGGAAGGTTACCAGGCCATGGCTGTGGTATGATCAGCCTCATACCAAGAGTGCCAAAAAGTAGGGATCAAGGTGGACTGCAGAGCCCAGTCTGTATGGTCAAACAGATTTTCTGCCCTCACGCCAGTGGACCTCCCTGAGGCTACTTGGGAGGAAAGTCTGGAGAATGACTCTGGCATGTACCTGAAGAATGTACCCCAGTCACAGATGGTGGGGGCAGAAGCAACCCGAGGTGGGATAACCAGGGACCACCAACACATCAGGGGTCATGATGTGGGGTTTGGACTGCAACCCTCTAGGCAAGAGTCGGCCCATATCAACACAATCAAACTAGAATTAAAGAAGGTAGCATGATGGGCCATGCACAATGAGGAAGGGACTTGGATAACAAAGGACCAAGCCAGAGGCGGAACCGACTGTCCAACCACCAGCAGCAAAACATCCCTCCTGGTGCAGAAGCTCACCAATACCGGAACTGACTGTGCAGCTAGGCTTAAGGCTCGCAGCTTAGGCAACCTGAGTCACAATCTGGGTAATGTAAGGACGTGGATAACATAGGACCATGCCAGGATTTTTGATGGGTGGAGAAGGGTCGACGTCATCCTCCAACTCCTTATGAAACACCACTCATTCTATATCACCAGTATTTGTATTAGGGGCAGCTTCGCAATCTATCACAATTCCAGTCACTCTTTACCCCCCTGATCGTACTGCGTTCAAAATTGTCAACACTAAAGCCCTGATTGACTCAGGCGCCACCGGATGCTTCATCAACTACGCTTTGGTCACAGCGTGTGGGATCCCCACCTCAAAATTAAAGACTCCCCTGTGGGCGAGCAATGTAGATGGTATGCCTAACCATAACGGCCTTATACGAAAGAAGGCAACCTTGTTATTGACTGTGGCAAGGATGACGTAATCCTAGGGCTCCCGTGGCTCCGCAACAACAACCCAGAGATCGACTGGAGTACAGGAAAGGTGCGATTACCCAAGGTGGAACCAACCAACCCAGAATCAATAAGTGGCGAAGGGGATCATGCCGCCACTATAAACATATTCAATAGGAAATGCCAGGTAACAAAACTCCAACAACGGCGAGTGCGATGGTGGACATGCGCGGTTGATTCAGTACTCACTGCCCGAAAGGGGGAGGTTATGCTGAAGGTTCCTAAGGTGGAACCAACCATCCAGGAGGAGGAGATTCCCGGACTCTTAGACTGCGAGGAGGATAATGATGAAGAAGAGCACCCCGGGCCCTCCATAAGAAAAACTACAATTTCGACTTCCCTGGCTCAGGAAGTAACGAAAACCAAAACTCAACTCCCGCGGGAGTTTCGAGACTTCGAGGACGTCTTCCAAAAAGGGATGACAGTCCCCTTCCGCCATACCGGTCATTTGATCATGGCATTGATCTCAACAACACTTTTAACCCACGAGTTGCAAAGGCATATCAGCTCAACCCTAAGGAGCGAGAGGCATGCCGAGAATTTATTACAGAACATCTAAAGGCCGGATGTATATGCCCATCAAACTCTCCCCAGGCCTCTCCATTCTTCTTCATCTCTAAGAAAGACAGTAACCTGAGACCATGCCAGGACTACCACTACCTTAACGAGCATACCATCAAGAACATGTACTCTCTCCTGCTCATCGGAGACTTGATGGACAAGCTCAAAGGTTCACGCTACTTCATGAAGATGGATATTCGCTGGAGATATAACAACATCCAGATCAAGACTAAAGATGCCTGGAAGGCGGTGTTCATCACACCCTTCGGCCTCTTCAAGCCTCTTGTTATGTTCTTCAGCCTTTGCAACAGTCCGGCAACCTTCCAGTTGTTTATGGACTTTATTTTCAAGGATATGGTGGCAGAAGGATGGTTGATCATCTACATGGATGATATGTTGATCCACTCCAAGGATCTCAAGGAACACCATGATAGGATGAGGCAAGTGTTGGAGTGGTTAAAGAGAACCAGCTTGGCCTCAAATTAGAGAAATGCACGTTTGACACCCTGGAAGTAGAATTCCTCAGTATGGTCGTTCGTGAAGGGGTCATCAAGATGGACCCTACCAAGCTCTTGGCAATTGCAACCTAGGAACCCCAGAAGTCAGTTCATGCAGTCCATTTGTTCATCAGATTCTACAACTTTTACCACAAGTTTATTCCCAACTTCTCCGACATTGTGTGACTGATCTTGGACTTGACAAAGAAAGGGCAGCCATGGTCCTGGATGCACGAGCAACAGAAGGCCTTCGACCTCCTCCAAAGGGATTTCACCTCCGAACTGGTACTAAGAATGCCAGATACCTCAAAACTGTTTTACGTAATGACAGGCACCTCGCTTACAGCTAGCAGGGGTGTACTTATGCAGAAGGATGGCAATGGAGACCTACATCCGAGCTGCTACGTTTCTAAGACGTTCTCACCTGCGGAACGCAACTATGACATCTATTGGTTATATGCATGCTAGAAGAATGGTGGCACTACCTTACCGGAACTGACTGGCCCGTCACTGTGCTCACAGACCACAAGAATCTGTGTTATT
This sequence comes from Boletus insuetus, assembly GCA_038093095.1. Classification (NCBI taxonomy): domain Eukaryota; kingdom Fungi; phylum Basidiomycota; class Agaricomycetes; order Boletales; family Boletaceae; genus Boletus; species Boletus insuetus. The sequence continues at coordinate 464 of JBBPRQ010000590.1, read as the reverse complement.
TCAAGGACCCAAGGAAGCTATCTAGGCAGCAAGCTAGATGGCTATTAATGTTACAGGACTACGACCTCCTGTTCCAACATACTCCGGAGATTAACATGGGCCCCGTAGATGTGCTCTCACATAAGGATGACGTGGAAACAGCTAATGACAATGCCGCCATCTCCTTACTGCCAGGAGAGCTTTTTATTAAACGACTCGACACCGACCTCCGGACTTCTATCAAGAAGTCATCCACCTCTGACCCATTTGTCATCACACAACTGCGCTTGCTCCACGAGAGTGCTTCGGGGATTCCCTGCTCCTCCATTCACAATTGGCGCAATGGGATTCTCTTCTTCAAGGACTGGGCCTATGTGCCCAAAGATCATCGCTGCGACCTCCTCCATGTCTTGCATGATTTGCCTGTGGGCAGTCATGGTGGATATTATTGAACGGTCAACCTTGTCCAATGTGACTATTGGTGG
>JBBPRQ010000589.1:0-20468 GCA_038093095.1 Boletus insuetus | reverse complement strand
GACTCTACTCTAGGAAGGAAGGTGAACAGAGTCTATTCGTGATGTCGTGAAGAGTCGTGGAAGCATAGAGTACGTGAAAGCGTAACTATACATAGGTGCGAGACATGACCGAGCAGGGGAGACAACAGAACCGTCAGTTCTGGACCAAGGTAACGCCATCCAAGTATTTTGTAGGGTAAGCGGACGAGTCTCACTTACTCAACTGAAGGCGAGGTCCACAAGTATTAGACACGTCTACCCGATGTTTATTAACTGTCACGCATACCACAGCGAAACTTTTAAAGATCCGATGCGGGAAGAAGCACCACGCGCATAGAGCACAGGTACTCGAAACGAGCGACGGACGAGTCGCCGGGATTGTTTGGCCAACCGGGGTGACCACAAGGGTGAGGTCAATGGCAATCCTGAGCGTCGAAATTGAGTTCTTGAGCTCCGCGGGGTCCCCGTAGTACTCAGAGCAAAGAGGGAGCTGCCAGGGTTGTTAAGAATCACATGGGCTTGTCAGGATGACTACGAGGGATGAGAGGTCAACGGCATGCCTGAACATCGAAATTACGTATGTACTGAAGATCACCTAGATTCCTCGAAACGAGTAAACATAGAGCCGGCAGGGTTATTGGGACGACTGTACTCGGCAGGATGACCCTGAGGGGCGTGATCAATGGCATCGAAATGATATCACCAAGCAGTTGGCGAGGTTGGTGAAATGGCCAAAGCCATGCCATCTCAACAACCTTGGCTACTGCATTATGCGCCTTGGAGAGCTAAGTGATCTCCAGGACACAATGTCAAAGCACAGGAATGCCGTCGACCTCACCGCTGATGATCGCCCTCACAAGCCGTGAGGATGATGATTAGGGGTGAGGACAACCGCACACCTGAGCATTCGTCGCGTCCTCGAGATCTCTCAGCTCCCCCCCAGTTGTTGAATTCAGTAGTAAAATTCTCTGGTAGTCCCGCGCAGTACCGGTTATCCGAAACCGAAATGGTCTGACCAGCTCCTCCAGAATTGCGATTGCCTCTTGTAGGTCATCTAGACATCTGAATAGTTGGAAACAGCGCAACAACTGGACACCTGCTTGAAGTCGACCCTCTCCTGAGGAGCGTACAGCTGAAGCCGACGATCAATCATCCGCTGTATGGAATGCAAATAATAAAAGTAGCCGCTCGGAAGAACCAAGAACCATCACCCGTAGAGTAATACCTCGGACGCGTGCGTTGAGGAGGGCGGGGAAGAAGGTACATGCTGTAGTATTCGGAGCAGGCACCAGAGATGCCGCACGCTGTCCTGTAGCGTCTCTGATTTGGGTCGTTGTCGTTCTTCTCCAGTCATCGCTGGTTAGAGTGGGTGAAGGAGGTGTTGCAGGATGAAACGAGGGGCATACCTGGAGCGCTTTTAAGGCGATGACACAGGTTTTCCACAGCAAATCGATCCGCGGAGTCTGACTAGGACTCCTAAGGGCAGTGCTGCAATGGAACAGAATGGAAGCATGCGATCGAATTCAGTGAGGCAGGTGTGCGTCGTGAGAATTGTGATAACGCACAGAGCCGAGACGTCGATGGACGACAGGTACCCTGTACATGAAATTGGGGTTTACTCTTGACTTTGTTTCTGATGATGATGATGCATCGTATACTTGGTGTTTCTGGATGGTAGTTGGCGCGTAGCGCTTTATTTTTCGGACAAGGGGCGGTATATAAATGCCGGAATGGACGGGGTTTCTGAAATGCCGCATCAGAACGCATTCCATCAGAGCACCATGCCCAACTAATTTGGACAGGACGTTACCAATAGGTGTAGCTTTGCGTTCTTGATTGTGTATCATGTGGGCCATTGTGGAAATCGATAGGGAGACTCTCTTGTAGAAGCATTTTGTCCTTCGATGAAGTTGTTGCAAGCCCAACATGTGGGTCGGGTCGGGTCGGAGTTTTTTCTGCCTTGCGCCGTCCATGACTCGGAGGCAAGCCGTTCAATATTATCAATAACCAGCAAGGTTCGAGAATTCTACTCAACGCAATACAAATGACCTGAACGTCAGCGGCGACGACGTCTGCCCGCGTAATCTACTGCCTATCCAACATTCCCCCATATCATCATGGCCAGGGTACAACTTTCTAGACCATGTCCTCGTTACCGGTTCATCGCGGACAATGCAGGTCCCTGGTACACTATCCCTTGTCCGTAGCCACGCAGGACTAATACACTCATCCACGTTCACACGGCGAATGGAAATTGTTCCTGCACTGATTGAGCCCCGAATGGGGATGATAACAGCAGGTGATTAGGTTTTCATCCTCAAACCCACCAAGTACCTTGTCCAATGGTTGCCTGCATCTTGACCTCCGCCGCGGCGACGTGTTGATGCTTCTTGAAAGCCTGGACCTCTGGGCTGTTATTCGTTGCTATTTCTTGAAGCTGAACCCGACTCCTTCATGAGAGTTCCCCTTGTCGTTGACCTGCTCCGTGCAGTATCTTGATCTGGATGAAATTCGAGAGCCAAAGAAACCAGTGCATTAATGGTCGCCGTGTTCGGGACACATCTAAACATCCAAGACTTTACCCACGTCATTCTCAGTCACCAAGACGGTCCGGAACCGGGTACGTACCTGCTCGTCCCTGATCACTTCGTTCCCTTGGTTATTGCTCTTCCTGAAGAGGTTGGCAAGGGCGAATTATTGACCTGCTATCTTATACCGATTGTTTGTACGCAATCTGGTCGTTGTAGACGCAGTCGAGAGTGTGGTGTTTCAAAACACGCTCGACGGTGGGCTGGCGGCTACAGAGCGCGGTGACGTCGTCTACGAGGCGCTGACGAGCTGGGGGAAGCCTGATGCTCTTGGAGGGATTTTGATGGCAGTTGACGGTCGTGGAGGTCTGGCGGAGTTCAAGCCCTCCCGTGGTGTGGAACATACGCTGACAGGAGACTGACAGCCTGAGAGCGTCGCGAAGCAATTGAAATGATGGTAGAAAGACAGCAACAAAGCACTGGATGGCTGATTTAGAATGTCTCTCTGTCTTTTACATGTTCTTACGACGTTGACGTTGACCTGGGCACGTCTCAAATCCTCCCATCGAACCACGACACTTGCTTGATTTGGACTCGGGTGGATGGTTTTGCGGCATCGGAACATACCGGTACCTTCAATCAGCTCACTTGAAGGTTGGCAGTGTTGGTTGCATCGCTTCTAGAGATGCATTATCATCTGGTGCACCTTCAAATACAGTATACTAAAGGTATGGCAACACCCTCGACGAAGTGCTGTAGATTATCATTGTCATACCACATGTCCTAGCCGTGTTGCACTCTCTCTCAGGCCTCTGGCCTCATGTTTCGACAGGGGCTTCTAGCGCGCCATAGATCCGAAAGCTCTGTAGACAATTTGACATCTGTGATCATCCCAAATAAGTATTGCTGTGCGGCAGCAATTTTTGGGGGCACAGCCACGGTTCCTTGCATCCAAGCCAGTAGCCTTATACTCACCCAGCATTCAACGTGCACTCGTGGACGGTTCAGACGGTTCAGACCTAATTCCATTTCTTGTGTACTTGCTCACCTTTTGACGGCCCCCATCACCGAGGCAGTGACTCCCATGTTTGATCAGCCCTGTGTCTGTCGTCGTCGCTAATCATCATCAGCTGATACGGTTTCCCCATCAGTCCAGGGCCGGTTTCAATCGCGTTGGTATGGTACAGCTCCCAGCTGACACCCTCTCTTAAGCGCGAGCAACTGCACATCATCCCCTCAGACCTCGAACCCTCTTCGTTCAGAGTCGAGTCTCACCACTCTTTTTTTTCCCTTGACGACTCTATCGGCGGTGCTGGCCACCCCAGTTCGACAACAGAATTACCTTGACCATGTTCCGTATCTCGTTTTCCCGCCTGTTCCGCCTTCGTAAACGTCGCCTAGCCAAGGCATCTTCGTCCTTGTCTGCACCACCCCCTCCACCGAAGCAGCACCAACCCGTCTCCCTGCATCCCGAGGCAATCCATAATGCAGCTACCCCGTCGACCCGTCGACCACACTCCCTCTACCCCACCCCCCACCTGAGCCCCGTCGCCCCATCATCACCGCTCCTCACATCCGTATCCGCGTCCACGTCCTCATCCTCGAACGTACCTCTTCCTCGCGTCATCCTCATCGGACACCCTGAAGGCGAACCGATATTGAGGTTCCCGTCCCCACCCGCCCACGCGCCTCCGAGTGATGTCGGAGCGCGGCTCGCCCCAGCGAACGTAAATGACACATCCCGCCTCGCGCCGCCGTCGCCGTCTGGGTCCAAGTCACCCCACGCGCGCTGCGTCTCGTTTCAATTGCCCCCTGCGACCACGGTCGTAGACGCGGACGCAGCGTCGGTGGCCGATTCGGACGTAGACTCGCACACGGACGCGGACACGGATGCAACCGCATGGCAATACCGTTCAGCAACCCCATCGTCGACGTGCTCTACGCTCGTCGGGGTACTCCCCCCTCACGCACCAGCAAAGGGAAAGGGAGAGACTGCCGAGCCGGTGGTAGTTCCGATGGACCCACCCCCCGCATATACGTATAGCACACCGGTGTCGACGCCGAGCTCGCCCGTCTCACCATCCACATTGACGTCGACGTCGACGTCGGCCAAAGCTCGGCGCGTGTCCCTCTACCATCCCCAACCCGTACGCAAAAACGTGGCCCGGTTCTCGATGCCCGTTAGACCTACAGCTGGCACAGGCACAGACACGAGGGATGGCAGGCGAGAGAGCAAGCGCACCTCGGCGATGTTGCCCCTCGCATCCGGCTCGGGCATGACGAAAAAGGAAAAGAGAATGACGAGGTGGAGTAGGGAGTTGAACAAGCCGGGAACACAAGAGGTATTGATGGCGTTGAGAGAGGTTTAAGATTATGAGCCGTAAAAGAGCTATGCGCGCGATATTTATCTTCTTTCCTTGGGCTGATCGACAAGGGCGAGTCAAGGCGTCATCGATTCATTCTTGCGATGCATATATAATCATGTACGAATTGTCTTTTTAGTCTTGCTTGTATTTCGTTAAATACGATATCATCTCCCTGTCGAAAATGTTGAAGTGTGGTAGGATAAAAGTAACATGTATTTGGAATAAGATCGTCAAAACACACCCAGACGCTACAGCGCGTGGGTCGAAAGAGCGTAATCAGTCTATGCATTCACCTCACTGAGCATGACGACTGGCATTCCGGATCCTCTCTCCGAACCGCCAGAAAACCCAGGGACTAAAAGCAACGGGAAATCAATCAAAAGTGTCATCCAAACCTAAAGAAACACGCACGCAGGACAACCGACGACGACGGCTACCACGGCAAGTACCGTGTCCCCCTTGCCAAATCCTAGCGCAGAGTACATCGCAGGAGCAAACAAAGGAAATCCGCAGCCGGCCAACGACCGCAGAAAAGTTACCGCCGCCAACGCTGAACCGACGAAAACGAGTAAGCAACCAAATATCGATCCGTTGGGTGAACACACACCAGAGGCAGCGTATAGGGTAAAACCATCGACGATATACGTCTGAATACACTGAAAGTTGAGAATGACACCCGCACCCACGAGCGCGATGCCCTAGTTTCGATATGCGCCAAGCTTGAGTCGAATCAATCATGTTGAGCCTGCGAGCACTCACAATATCTGGCGCTATCCAAGGCGCATGCGCTTCGACGGTCCATCCCGTAATAAGCAACCCTATAGGAAGCAACACCGTGCCGACGAACATGCCAGCTGTTACCAACATGAGCATATACTAAACCAAGGACAGGGGAGAAATGGACACACGTAATCTAAACTCGGGTCTCCCAACACCTCCATTCTTATTCTTGAGGTGCACATAAATCCTGTCCAACATTCTTGCGTTTAGTTGCGAGGCTCCCGTGAGACCAACACCGAGTGCGATGTAGTGTAAGCCGGCCATGCCAACAGGTTGTTTGTAAACGCCCTCAAATATGGAGGGGATAGTCGTCAGAAACACTTCAATCGATTAGGGCTTACTGATGATCGAGCGCAGTTGAACCACTCACAATATAGCAATCCGTAGAGGTATGCCATATATACACCAAGCAACTGGATGATGGGTTCTTGTGTGAAGAGAGTGAATGGCCGAACCAACGCTTTAGTAATGATCATTTTCCAGCTAGAAGCAGTCAATCTAGAAAGTATGAACACCTCGACACATCGTACTCACGAGCGATCTTGTTTTCCGTCGAATATTGTCCGTATTTCCTTGTAAGGTGCTTTCTCCGCGTCCATTGACAGGCGTATTGTCTTTGCTTTCCTCTCCAACAGCAATGGCGCATAAGCTAAGAAAACGCCGTAAGTACCATATCGCGGAGGTACCGACCACCTAAACTGACTTTCTTGGAGGAAGAACAGGCCCAATACCTGGATAGCCGCATCAACGATGCTCGTCGACCGAAACTGGAGCGGGAGACAGGTCAATTAACCGACAAGAGTGTTAAGAGGATTACTAGACGTACCACCCATCTCCATGTCGAGCGCTCAGCAATCCTACAGACATCGTCAAATAGCTAGCGTGATCAAGGAAGAGTGGAGACTTACCAAGCCCCTGCGATGGGACCAATCACAGGACCAAGTAGTGGGGCTAGCGAAAACAAAGCGACTGCCTTGCCACGCTCTTCTGGACGCCAACAATCACCCAGCACACCGCCACCAATCTAGAGCCAGTCCCTTAATCGAACAAAATCCCACACTCGACGTGCACTGCATACCGCGAATGGAGCGCTACCTCCTAGTCCGGCGAGAAAACGGAACCCAAGCAATTGTGATTCGTTCTGCGTAAAACCACAAGCAATATTCCATACTGGATAATAGTGAGTGCGGTCCGAAAGGGCAGGTTCGGATACCATAGCCACACACCGAGATACCATAGGTTTGCCAGTTGGAGCACACGGGACCGCCCATAAATTTCGCTCAAAGGACCGAGGAACAATGGACCAAAGGCTACCAAGTCCGGGTGAGATGAATGCAAAAGATAGAGCACAAAGTTGACTTGCCATAAGCAAGCACAAAGCTCGATGTTGTGAATGCAACGATGACACTGCTATGGATTCCAAACTCGGCGGCCAATTGATTGGTCGCTGGAGCGACCATGGAAGAAGAAACCGGGGTGATAAATGTGAATCCTGAAACAATGGCAGTCGCAGTCCACCTTCGTCTGAAACTCCAGCTTTGAAAGAGACGCATGAGAACCAATATATGCAATGTAATATGTATGCTATGGACCCTACTTTTTTGGATTATTGGGATCGTCCGGACCGTCCCAATCGACTACAAGGACGTCGGGATGTTCTCCGGCACTTGATTTCTCATTCGGACTGGGGTGTGTGGGCGTATCTTGCCCTACATCGTATAATGCCTCTGGCGGGGAATGGAGAGTTGAGGTCGGGGAGATATCGTATTCTTCTGTACTGTCGGTCATCGTGCTCGTAGAATGGTAACACGTTCAACGGGAAGAGGTTTCTTGTGAATTTGGCATGGTCTGTCCTCGACTTTATGTAAGTAATGGGCCTATGAGATGATACGGCATGATGGCACAGGGTGACCAACTCACTCCGATCTGTGCCATGCATGATCTGAACTTGTGAAGCCCGAATTCAAGCAACCAGCGGGTTCGAAGGTCAATGATGCGCAATTCAATTTACAAGTACAGCTTGACTTGCGCGTGTCAGTGGACAGACAGGGGACAACGCGCACACTGCACAGTCACTTGCCTGGAAATGGACAAGGCATTATTATCCTGCCTCGATACCGGTCGGGTCGGCCGCCTTGGTCATCGGTTATTAGCATTATCGGTCACAACCGGTGATCATATCCGATGCACAATTGATGTAGCCAAGCCTCGAGAGACGTTACCGTGGTAATCGAAGCAAGTCAGTGCGAGGCTGGAATACATACACAGCTCGACTGAGACGCCACAAATGATTTATGTAATATTACTCATGACCAGCGGCTACTCTTGGCTTCAGTTATGTTCCTCAACGGACAGGTCGTTCGCGGGCGGTTTGACGAAACCGTCTATCGATGCTCCATTTCTCCCATATTTGTGGCCCCTTGAGCCTCCGACAGAGTTCGCAGCGTCGGCATTCAGGCTGAATATTGTGGGACGTCCTTTATGGCCGACGTCTCCGTCGATATTATCATGGGCCGTGAGTGAGTGGAAGCTCTTTTCCCTTTTGGTTGTGACTCTTCTCATGAAGTCTTAGGTATTTTCATTGGCTGATTCTCTCCATGAAGGGTGAGCTTCCGACGCTGTGGACAGTGAGCATGGTGTTCACCCTGTTACTTCAGACGATGCCCGACGTAGCCACACGATACAGTCGTTTGAAAGGGCGCTACTTCAGGGTGACCCTCCATTGCATGATTGGATCACTTTTCATTCTGACGTTCTGCTTTTCCGTCGCTGTTGCGCATTGCATGGTATTGGTGTTGCTGACTCGTGGATTCCAGTGAAGCATTTAATTTCGTTGAAGCATTTCTCCACATGCATGTGTGCACTTGCACGAGGATGATGTGGTTGCCTGTCGAGAGATCGGAAGAGGTCTTGATGGTTGGACAGATCTCGTCACTGTATTGCTACTGGTCATGATGCTCCCATCTCGTGACCATCCCCGGCTTCGAGAAGGGTATCCTCCGTTTGGACTACCATCATCTCATCAACTACTACATTACCCATACCAACATTCCGTCCACCGGCGTTCACCCGAAGACTTCAAGTGGGTCACCTAGGCACAGACGGTGTTTGAGCAGCATACGTAATCCGTTGCTTCATCACCGCGCGAAGCCCCCTGATCATCGATATCCCTTTTCGAACAGGCACTGATTGTTACTGCACAGCTAACTTGTTGCCCGCCGCGGACGATAATGTCAGAGCGCAGCCACAGTCCCCGACGAAAGCGACTGGTACATCCCGCCTCGCGTCGCTGGCGTCCAAGATGCCCAACGCGCGCTGTGTCTCGTTTCAATTACCCACTACGACCACCGTTGTGTGGACACGGAGATGCATGGCAAGATTGCCTGGCAGCAACGTTGGACGTCATGCATCATGATTGATTTAATTCACCACTATCCATGTGTACAAATAATGGATCTCGACAGCATTGCAGAATCTGCAGCATCAAAAAGAGAAGCAACGGTGCGGTGCGCCTAGTCAATAACCGAAGCGCGGTAGGTAAAATGAAAGGTGTCGTATGTACGTGGAATACGACGGGCATATCTGACAGTTATAATAGAGCAGTCCGAGCCACCGTTTATCGTCGCATTTGCTCATCCGGAGTCGTCAAAACACACCTCGATGCTGGGGTGTGTGGGCTGAAGAGGCTAGTCATTCTGTGCATTCATCTCATCATCGGGGATGACGACTGACATTCCGGATCCTCTCTCCAAACCGCCAGAAAACCTAGGGGCTAAAAACGAAATGGGGGTCAGTCGGGAACGTCATCTAACCTAGAGACACACTCACGCAGGACAACCGACGACGACGGCTACCACAGCAAGTACCGTGTCCCCCTTGCCAAATCCTAACGCAGAGTACATCGCAGGAACAAAGGAAAATCCGCAGCCGGTCAACGACCGCAGAAAAGTTACCGCCGCCAACGCTGAACCGACGAAAACGAGTAAGCAACCAAATATCGATCCGTTGGGTGAACACACACCAGAGGCAGCGTATTGGGTAAAACCATCAACGATATACGTTTGTATACACTGAAAGTTGAGAATGACACCCGCACCCACGAGCACGATGCCCTAGTTTCGATATGCGCCAAGCTTGAGTCGAATCAATCATTCTGAGCCTGCGAGCACTCTCAATATCTGGCGCTATCCATGGTGCATGCGCTTCGACGGTCCATCCCGTAATAAGCAACCCTATAGGAAGTAGCACCGTGCCGACGAACATGCCAGCTGTTACCAACATGAGCATATGTAATACATATACTAAACCAAGAACAGGGGAGAAATGGACACACGTAATCTAAACTCGGGTCTCCCAACACCTCCATTCTTATTCTTGAGGTGCACATAAATCCTGTCCGACATTCTTGCGTTTAGTTGCGAGGCTCCCGTGAGACCAACACCGAATGCGATGTAGTGTAAGCCGGCCATGCCAACAGGTTGTTTGTAAACGCCCTCAAATATGGAGGGGATAGTCGTCAGAAACACTTCAATTGATCAGGGTTTACTCATGATCGAGCGCAATTGAACCACTCACGGTATAGCAATCCGTAGAGGTATGCCATGTATACACCAAGTAACTGGATGATGGGTTCTTGAGCGAAGAGTGTGAATGGCCGAACCAGTGATGTGGTCATGATCGCTTTCCAGCTATAAACAGTCTATTTGCACACTACGAACACTCAAACACATCGCACTCACGAGCGATCTTGTTTTCCGTCAAACATTATCTGTACTTCCTTGTGAGGTGTTTTCTCCACGTCCATTGATCGGCGTATTGTCTTTGCTTTCCTTTCCAAGAGTAAAGGCGCATAAGCTAAGAAAACTATACCGCGGGGGTACCGACCGCCTGAACTGACTTTCTTGGAGGAAGAACAGGCCCAATACCCGGATAACCGCATCAACGATGCTCGTCGACCAAAACTGGAGCCACAATTAGGTTATTGAACTGACAAGAGTTTAAGGGGAGGAGACGTACCACCCATCTCCATGTGAGCGTTCTGCAATCCTGCGAACGACATGAGATAGCTGGCGTGATCAAGGATGGGTGGAAACCTACCAAGCCCCTGCGGTGGGACCGAGTAACGGTGCTAGAGAATACAAAGCAATTGCCTTGCCACGCTCTCCCGGGCTCCAACAATCACCGAGGATACCACCACCAATCTAAACTCGGTCTGTTAAATTAGATTATTTCCCGTTCTGCGTGCATTGGATACCGCGAATGGAGCGCTACAACCTAGTCCAGCGAGAAAACGGAACTCAAGTAATTGTGATTCGTTCTTCGCAAAGCCACAGACAAGATTCCATACTGGATGATAATGAGTCCGATTCGAAAGGACACATTCGGACATCATAGCTACACACCGAGATACCATAGGTTTGCCAATTGGAGCACGCGGGACCGCCCATAAATTTCACTCAAAGGGCCGAGGAATGACGGACCGATAGCTACCCATTCCAGGTGAGAGACGAGTCCATAGAGAACACTAAAGTTGACTTGCCATAAGCAAGCACAAAGATCGATGTTGTGAATGCAACGATGGCACTACTATGGATTCCAAATTCGGCGGCCAGTTGACCGGTGGCCGGAGCGATCATGGAAGAAGAAACAGGGGAGATAAAGGTGAACCCTGAAGCAATGGCAATCGCAGCCCACTTTTGTCTGAAACCCCAGCTTGGGAACAGACGCATGAGAACAAATATGCGCAATGTATGCCATGGAACCTACTTTATTGGATTCTTGGGGTCGTCTGGACCGTCCAAATCGACCACAAGGTCTTTGATGTCTTCTCCGACATCTACTCTTTTATTCGGATTCGGATGTGTGGATGTATCTTGCGCTACTGGCGGGTGATTGCCATGATGGAGCGTCGTGGTCAGGGTATCGTGTTCTTGCCATGCTGAGGCGGCTGTCGGTCATCGTACTCACAGCACGTTCAGCGGGAGAGGTAATCCTTGCGAATCGAGCATGGTGTATCCTCGTCGGCACCGTCTATCAGTAGTGGGTCTATGACTGAGTAGATGACCCAGGCCCAACCCAGGCCGGTCAGATGTACATACCTCATCACGGCACATGACAGTCACCGTGACCGATTCACTCCGACTCGATCTGTGCTAGCACGATCTTGAATTAACTGATGTAGCAGCCAACAAGTTAAGTAGATAAGGTCATGCGCAATTCAATTCAGAACCAGAGCTTCATTTGCGCGTGTCAGTGGACAGACGCGGGGGATGGTGCTGTCACTAGCCTGAATATGGACAAGGTCAATAGAGCATGTATCATACCTGGCTCGATCCCGGTCAGCTCGGCCTTGGTCATCACTGTCAGCGTTATCGGTCACCACTGGTGATCATATCCGATGCACAATTGATGTAGCCAAGTAATCGAAGCGAGTCAAGTGCGAGGCCACTGAGCGACTGAGATTATTATTGTACCGCCTTTATGTTTAAGTAAGTTTATTTTCATTTGGTTTCATGTGTTTGGTCAACTGCCTTGGGAGCATGAATAGGTCGTTCGCGGGCGATTTGATGAAACCGTCTATTGATGCTTCGTTTTCCCCATATTTGTTTCCCCTTGAGCCTCCGAAAGTGAAGTTTGCAGCGTCGGCATTCAGGCTGAATATTGTGGGACGTCCTTTATGGCCGAAGTCTCCGTCGATGTTGACCCCGTCGACCGCGATGTTATCAAGGACGGTGAGTGGAAGGCTCTTTTCCCTTTTGGTCGTGACTCTTCTCATGAAGTCTTAGAAATTTTCATTGACTGATTCTCCCGATGAAGGTGAGCTTCCGACGCTGTGGACAGTGAGCATGGTGTTCACTCTGTTACTTCAGGCGATGCCCTCGCGACGTAACCACACGATACAGTTGCTTGAAAGGGCGGTACTTCAGGGCGGTCCTCCATTGCATGATTGGATGGGCCAGCAAAATAATACATGTCACATTATCGTAAGGTCTATCGGCCTTGCCTGGCTTTCCTCGCCTATCACGATGGTTTTCGGAACAAGTGATATTCGAACCCAGTAAGTAATTTATGAACTCCCTATCGACTCAGTTTCCATTGCCTGATCACCGCGCGAAACCCCTGATCATCGATATCCCTTTTCGCACCGGCACCGGCAACGTTGGGCGTCATGCATCCTGATTAATTTAATTCGCTATTATCCGTGTGTACAAATAATGAATCTCGACAGCATTGTAGAATCTGCAACATCAAAAACAACGATGCGTGCGCCTCGTCTACGAAGCGCAGTAGGTAAAATGAGTATCGGGTAAAGTGTCGCATGTACGTGGAATACGACGGGCATATCTGACAGTTATAATAGAGCAGTCAGAGCCACCGTTTGTCGTCGCATTTGCTCATCCAAAGTCATCAAAACACCGGGCGTGTGGGCTGAAGAGGCTAGTCATTCTATGCATTCATCTCATCACTGGGCATGACGACTGGCATTCCGGATCCTCTCTCCAAACTGCCAGAAAACCCAGGGGCTAAAAAACAAAATGGGGTCAGTCGGGAACGTCATCCAACCTAAAGACACACTCACGCAGGACAACCGATGACGATGGCTACTGCAGCAAGTACCGTGTCCCCCTTGCCAAATCCTAGCGCAGAGTACATCGCAGGAGCAAACAAAGGAAATCCGCAGCCAGCTAACGAACGCAGAAAAGCTACCGCCGCTAATGCTGTACCGACGGAAACAAGTAAGCAACCAAATATCGAACCATTGTGTGAACACACACCAGAGGCAGCGTATTGGGTAAAACCATCAACGATATACGTTTGTATACACTGAAAGTTGAGAATGACACCCGCACCCACGAGCGCGATGCCCTAGTTTCGATATGTGCCAAGCTTGAGTCGAATCAATGATTTGAGTTTGCGAGTACTTACAATATCTGGTGCTATCCAAGGCGCATGCGCTTCGACGGTCCATCCCGCAATAAGCAACCCTACAGGAAGTAGCACTGTGCCAACGATCATGCTAGCTGTTACCAACATGAGCATATACAGAACCAGGAAGACCGGGGGGAAGCACGCACGTAATCTAAATTCGGGTTTGCCAACACCTCCATTTTTATTCTTGAGGTGCACATAAATCTTGTCCAACGTTGCTGCGTTTAATTGCGAGGCTCCCGTGAGACCAACCCCGAGTGCGAGGTAGTGTAAGCCGGCTATGCCAACAGGTTGTTTGTAAACGCCCTCAAATATGGAGGGTATAGTCGTCAGAAATACTGCAATCAATCATAATTTACTAATGATGGAGCACCGTTGAACCACTCACGGTATAGCAATCCGTAGAGGTATGCCATGTATACACCAAGTAACTGGATGATGGGTTCTTGAGCGAAGAGTGTGAATGGCCGAACCAGTGATGTAGTCATGATCGCTTTCCAGCTAGAAACAATCTATTTGCATAGTACGAAACCTCAAACACATCGTACTCACGAGCGATCTTGGTTTTCGTCAAATATTGTCCGTACTTCCTTGTGAGGTGTTTTCTCCACGTCCATTGATCGGCGTATTGCCTTTGCTTTCCTTTCCAATAGAAAAGGCGCATAAGCTAAGAAAATGTCGTAAGTACTATCTCGCGGAGGTACCGACCACCTGAACTGACTTTCTTGGAGGAAGAACAGGCCCAATACCTGAATAGCCGCGTCGACTATGCTCGTCGACCAAAACTGGAGCCACAATTAGGTCATTGAACAGACAAGAGTGTTAAGGGAAGTAGTAGACGTACCACCCATCTCCATGTTGAGCGTTCTGCAATCCTACAGACATCGTCAGATAGCTAGCGTGATCAAGGAAGAGTGGAAACTTACCAAGCCCCTGCGATGGGACCAATCACAGGACCAAGTAACGGTGCTAGAGAATACACAGCGATTGCCTTGCCACGCTCTTCTGGACGCCAACAATCACCGAGGACACCACCACCAACCTAGACTCGGTCTGTCAAATTGGATGATTTCCCGTACTCTACGTGCATTCCATACCGAGAGTGGAGCGCTACCCCCTAGCCCAGCGAGAAAACGGAACCCAAGTAATTGTGATTCGTTCTGCGCAAAGCCACAGACAAGATTCCATACTGTATGATAGTGAGTCCGATCCGACAGGACATCATGGCTACTACACACCAAGATACCATAGGTTTGCCAATTGGAGCACGCGGGACCGCCCATAAATTTCACTCAAAGGGCCGAGGAATAACGGACCGATGGCTACCCATTCTAGGTGAGAGACGAGTCCATAGAGAACAAAAGTTGACTCGCCAAAAGCAAGCACAAATATCGACGTTGTGAATGCAATGATGGCACTACTGTGGATTCCAAACTCGGCGGCCAGTTGACCGGTGGCCGGAGCGATCATGGAAGATGAAACAGGGGAGATAAACGTGAACCCTGAAACAATGGCAGTCGCAGCCCACTTTTGTCTGAAACCCCAACTTGAAACAGACATATGAGAACCAATATATGCCACCATGTATGCTATGGATTCTGGAACCCACTTTTTGGGATTCTCGGGGTCGTCTGGACCGTCCCAATCAACCACAAGGTCGTTGGTATGTTCCCCAGCACCTGCTTTCTCATTCGGACTGGAGTGCGTGGACGTATCTTGTGCTACATAGCGCAATGCGTCTGGCGCGTGACTGTCATGATGGAGCGTCGCGCTCGGTGACGTATTGTGTTCTTCTGCAGTAGTTGCCGTGCTGAAGCGGTTGTCAGTCACCGTACTCATGATAGTAGCACGTTCAGCGGGAAGAGGTAATCCTTGTGAATCGAGCACGGTGTATCGTCGGCACCGTCTATAAGTAGTGGGTCAATAACTGACCCGGGCCGGTCAGATGTCATACCTCATCACGGCACATGGTCACAGTGGCTGATTCAGTCCGACTCCATCAGTGCCACGATCTTGAATTGGTGTAGCAGCCAATGACAAAAAGTTAAACAAAAGGTCATGCGCAATTCAATTCAGAAGCCGAACTTGAGTTGCGCATGTCAGTGGACAGACTAGGGATATGATGCTGTCACTAGCCTGGCAGTGAACATGGACGAGGGATGTAGCTTGTTGGTGACGCGAGTTTGAGCATGTATCCTGGCTCGTTGCCGATGGTCGGCTCGGTCGCTTTAGTCATCATTGTCGGCGTTATCGGTCGCCAGCGATGATTATATCCGATGGACAAGTGATACAGCCAACTTGAAGTCTTAAGAGACCGGTTGTAATCAAAACGTCGGTGCGAGGCTGGAATACATATTATATACGCAGCCAGATTCCTATTCGACTGCTAGCGGACGCCACAGACGGCCGGTTTACTGTAATACCGCCACGATAATTCCCGCTAATTATAGGACCAGTATACTAGAGTTCCGTTACTGCTCGTCTCCGTGGCGTTTATTTTCTCATGCGCCTCGATTGGTCGGGTCGTTCGGCGACGGGCAGTTCGACTGTCCATCTGGCATCAATGCCTCGTTTCTCCTCCATTAGTGCCTTTGGCAGTGAAGTTAGCCCCGTCATTCAGGCGAAATATCGTGGTCGGATGTCCTTTATGACCGACATCTCCGGTATTGTTGAGGCCGGTTCTTTTCCGTTTTGCTTGTGATTCTCCTCTTCACTGACTGATTCTCCAGATGCCATGGCGGTGTTACGCCAGACGATGCCCGACGTACTAGTCACACGATACGATTGCTTGAAAGAGCGCTACTTTGGGATGTTCCTCCTTGCATGAATGGATTGCTTCTCTTTCTGACATCTTGCTGTTGAGCGTCGCATGATATTGACGTTGCTGATGTTGTATATTGTGCACGGCAGTGACAAATGTGTTGAAGCATTTCTTCATAGGCATGTGTGCACTTGCACGTAGACGGTGTGATTGCCCGTCGAGAGGTCTGAAGAGATCTTGATGGCTGGACACATCTCGTCACCGTTCTGTATTTTTGTTGAAGCATCGACAGAGACCACCCGATCAACATTCCTCTGCACGCCAGCAATCGCCGACGACGCCACCACCGACCTACTCAGTTTGTTCAGGCTAATGCCGCTAAATGAAGACCCACTCAAAAATGTCGCATACTAGGAGACCTTCTAGTCTGGAAAAGAGCCCAAGAACATCCGAACATGGTATGAAATGGGGCCTTGAACGGGAATCGCAAAAATTTACCGTGCATCTTACTTGCGGGCTCACACCCTGTGTTTACCCATGAAAATTTCCCGAGAGTAAGCAATGCAGTGTTAAAATCCCATACCCGTCACGGCTTGACCTCCCTTGACCCAAAAGTTGACCGTGTCTGGTCAAGAGGTGCTCAGGGATGAATGTTATTGCCGAGAGTGACGGTCTCAAACCGATTCGGTCTTAGTGGTGAAGCAAAGTCGTCGTTGGCCAGCCGGGCATTCCCAGGTTCTGCCCACCGGTTTTGACTGGCTTTGTCAACTCCTAAAGCCTTAGTAAAAATGGGATGCGGGATGCAGAAGACAGCGTGATTATCCGAATGGCGTGTGGTGGGACGTGCAATGATAGGGTGACTGTACAGTGTTGGATGGTTCAAACGTTGATCATTCGGAGGCATGTCGTAAATTGCGGTTCTTCTGGATACAAAATCAAGGTCGGCAAGAGGAAAAATGATGGCCAACGTGGGGATCGAACCCAAGACCTTCGCGTACCTCAGCTCCAAGATAGTCGCGCAACATGACACGCAACGATCTTGGAACTAAGTATTAGCACGACGCTCTAACCAACTGAGCTAGTCGGCCATTGAAAATTGGCGGGCTGCGCCCTATGAGAGGGCAGTACCCAGGAAATTCGGTTTCCACACGCCGCCAACCAACGCTACACATGACGGTCATGAGTCCTTTTAGCCATTCCATTGTAGACTGTCTGTGGCATCTGGCCTCTTCGTGTCAGCCGACCCACTGTGGGAATGTGGACCGCAGCCAGTGTTGGCATCATCTTGGCGGACAACTCGATCTCTCGACCAAAGAGCATCCAAGCCTCCTTTCCTGGAAGTCTGTTGAGAACCGGCTGAAGTCCGTCCTGTCTCCCTTGTCTACCATCGGTAAGCCAGACTCGTGTAAAATTACCCGTAGAATGCAACCAACGTACACTTCCAGTGGGCCATTGATACGCGTGCTGCGCACCGCACTGTTTCCCAATGACTAGCCCGCGTGCGTAACTCAGATCAAGAACATGACACCCACCCACCCTGCTCGGCGACGGCACGAGGCGCCTCCAAGCCATCCAAGCCATCCCCACCCTCACATGCAAATACAAACGGGAACGCGACAATGCGTTCCTGTTCGTGTTTGTATGCAAGCTTGCCCTTGCCCTTGCCCTCGCCACACCCTCACCATTGCCATCACCTCGCCGTACAAACATGAATGGGAACGCAACAAGCGTTCCCGTTCGTGTTTGCATGCGAGCGCTGCCTTCGCTCTCCTTATCCGAGTCGCCATCACCACCTTATGTACAAACACGAACAGGAGCGTAACAACGTGCGCCCGTTCGCGTTTGGATGTGAGCGCGAGTGCTCACCCTCAACCTCGCTGTCCAGCGGCCTACGGAGGGCTAGACCTATATGATTCCTAAGGCGTAGTACGGCGCGTAGATCGTTTGTGGTGTGGACACATAACATGAAAAATATTACGTACAACTCCACATTTGTGCCTCACACGACGCGTTTGGTGGAATTTAGTACTTAGCTAAATGTGTATTTTAACTTGAAGTAAATTATCCAATTTCGCTTGTGTGCCACGCTTGAAGTTTAAACCTGGTTTAAACAACTGAAACTGACCAAAACTTCAAGTTTGGTTGGAAAAAGCAGACAAAGCTTGAAATATTTCTCAATACTATATTTGTTGACCAGGTATGAAGTATTATATTACATTTAGGCAAAGGTTTAGACAAGCTTTAAATTCTACCAAACACGTCATGTCAGGGAGCACTGGTGAGCAAGACATATGAGGGTAAGCCCATAAGTTCATTTTAGAACACTTCTGATTGCTGCTTGCTTCGAATGTGACACTTGGTGCTGGAGTCCAGTTGTATGAGGCATATGCTGCCATCAATAATTACAGACGCTTAATGGTTGGTGGTTCGTCCACTGGAGGTTCTGTTGGTTCATCTGGTGGATGATTAGCAGGCAGAGGTCACTCTGCACTATCACCCAACTACGGCCTCGGTAAGGTCCTGGCACATTATCTTGTTCACCAAATTAATTGTCTGATTGCAGGTGTTGACAACACTCTAGAAATATCCGTCGTTCTCTCCAGCAGAAAGTTCTTAACCGTGAGCAAGTACCAGAACTCGGATCTCTTTTGGGCTTTGCGTGGAGGTGGAGGATCCATGTATGGGATCGTCACTTCCATCACCTACTGCACATACCCCTCTGTTCCAACCCAGTTCTATATGTATCAAGCAAACATCATGAATACCTCAGCGGCAGTGGAACCCGTTAGAGGCTTGCTGCACTTCCAACCCCAGTTTACAGATGAGGGTTGGGGAGGCTATGGGCTTATATCTGCCCAACAAATTGGCTTCTTCATTTTCGGACCCAACATGACGAATGAAACTGCGCTGACCTCCACTCAAGCATGGCACAACTTTTCAGCTTCACCAACACCATTCGACATCGTTTCTACAGACAAGTTATCCTATGCACGTTCATGGTACCTGCTGTACCAACTTATCTTCAGTGGTGGCGTCGAAAATGGCCAAAATGTCATGATCACGAACCGACTTCTCTCACGGAACTCTGTCACGACCAAGTACACCGAACTCACCGAGGTTCTCGTCAACTGTACCACTGGTTTCGGGTACGTTCCGAATCTCCACTCATCCTCTGCTTGGACTGGCTAACAATTCGGAAACGATGATCATCCTTGTAGCATGGTTGCAGGTGGCAAGGTCAGCCAGATTAATCCAGACTCTGCTGGGTTGAACCCTGCCTGGCGAAAAGCAGTCACAGAAACCGTGTATGGGGTCAGTTGGGACAAGGGCGCATCCTTGGTAGACGTCGAAGGGATGATATCCCATCTCAAAGTATTGATCAAGGCCACATACGACCTCACGCCCAACGATGGTGCCTACTTTAACGAAGTGCATCCTGTCTCTTCTGGGGTCATGCATGTCTAATTGCTACTTGCTTCGCTTGACAGGGGTCCTTGTTCAAGATCAACTGGCAGGAGACATTCTTTGGCTCGCACTATGCGACGCCCAAGAGCATCAAGGACAAGTATGACCTGTACAGGTTATTCATCGTTGCTAAGGGCATCAGAGGAATGGAACGCAGATTTGACATGCCGCTATTGATTTTTACTTCTTTCAATTTTGAATCCATATTATTTCCTATGATGACCCGTTTTGAATTTTTGATATGAGCTGATGCGCATATGTATTTGACCAATCTTGGTTGCGAGACGACTTGGATTCTCTCGAGACAATGGTACCCTTTGGACTTGATCGGAATCCAGCGATACAAGATGTAACAACCCTTGGTCCCACTATGAACTTTGTGAGGGACTTTGTGACATTGTGAGTCTAACCAATAGTAGGATTTGATATCCTAAAGGAAACAGAGGATGTATATCAATAAGAGGATTTAACAAAGTGAATAAGACTAGAGTCTACACTACTAGTAGTAAGACTATATATACTAAGAGAGACCGTGGACAGACCAAGCTATGCTAGAGGCTATACTGTCTATAAGTAGTTAAAAGTATGTTCACTGGGTACCATAAGGTAGAGGCTGTGCTGAGGGAATACTGCTATTGGATGATAAGGGAAAGTGAGTCA
>JBBPRQ010000588.1:0-20533 GCA_038093095.1 Boletus insuetus | reverse complement strand
CCCAGTGACCACACTATTAACTACTTATGGTCAGTATAGCCTCTAGCATAGCTTGGTCTGTGCACGGTCTCTCATAGTATATATAGTCGTACTTATAGTAGTACAGACCTTAGTCTTATTCACTTGGCTTTTCCCCTACTTGATATTCCTCTTCTAGTATCCACTCGAAGTCCCTCTTAGGGCACAATCCTACTATTGTCATAACCTCTGTTGTCTAGGATCACATATCCTACGAGCTCGTTACCAAGTTCCTTCGTAAGGTATAGTTGGAATAAGGTATCGTTACATTGAAGACCAAGGGTCGTCACAGATGGAGATCTAGGTGAATAGCCACCATAAGGGTATTACATTAGTAAATGACTACTAATGTGGTAGTGAAAATTTGCTCAATCATTTTTTTGGTTATTTGAGCTTAAATTATACAAAACATGTATATAGGCCAAGGCTTGGGCCAAGCCAGGCCAAAGCCAGGCCAACTTTTTGGCTTTTGGCCTGGCTTGAACTTTTGCTAGGCCAAAGCCAGGGGCTTTCAGGCCAAGCCAGGCCAGAACATCACTAGTTGGAAGACAGCAAAAATTTTCAGTGTGTCAATCCAATACACCATGTCTCCACATATAACTTTTGTTGTAGATGTCATATTTGATAGATACTTGAAACACTCCTGCCTAACAACAAGTATATACTCGAATAGGGCTCTGTGAAATTGGGCAAATTTACCATCAAGATCTTCTGGGCTGATTATGGCAGGTGAATTTGGGTGAATTTGAAATGGTAGTATGGGGCCATCCAAGGACATGTATACTAGTAGTTTATCGGTGTCACAGAAGGTGTAGCAACATGATACTGTCATATACTATGATGGACTTGAAGTAACCAACCAAATTAGTAGTAATACTGGAAGCAAAGAATCCAACCCAATAACCTCAGGAGTGTGTGCAAGTTTTTGTTTCTTTCATTTCAGCTTGCCAGTGGACATACTACAAAGCAGATGGACTCTACACTACAAGCAAAGCTTGACACCTTAGAGCTGTATCTATCCCACCTACCTGACTCACTCCACTTGCCTGAGCCCAACAAGGCTACATATCCCTTTGATTTATTCGAGATCTCACCTGAGGACCTTGAAGATTATGAGGAGACAGGTGCTGTCAACCGCGAACTCAAAATCGCCTTCAGGTCCCGCCATAATGGACCTATAGTGTTCATAGAACGTGGCCCTCATCAGGGAAATGCTTCATGGCTACCCAAACTATATAGTGCTATATAGCTCGGGTAGGTCATATAGGCCAGTAGCCAAGGCCCCGACTATATAGTGCTATATAGCATGACATTTGCTATGCAGGTCACATGCATGTCCCCCGCCAATGCAAAACAACACGGTAACCATGTCACTACTACGTCCTTGCATAGCTATTGTAGCATCACATAGGCTTATCTTGCTATTCTTAGACATGGTTCCAGAATAACAATTCTTTGTTTTTATTCTGCTACTATAGCTTGGTTTGATCTACTACTACGAATGCGCTGATGGTGCACCACCCATATTTGCGACAAAGTCACTCATGTCAAGCCTTGGGACTTGCTCAATGTTGTCGTCTGGCTCTTGTGCAACACCTGCATGCTGCCTGACACAACCAATAAGATTATGGTTATCCCCAATGGAATTAGACCACTCACCTCGCCTTCTGCCAAAGCTCCCTGAGTAGCTCTGCTGCGAGATCTTTGCCACCTGGGTTTGTTCTTGCATATCTCTCCGAAAAAGTAGACCAAAGTTCAAGGTCTTTGAGATGGCGAACATACACAGTGCTGTACTTCTTCCCTTCAAAATTCTGTTTTTTAAGTGTTCCTGTACTCCACTCATCGATCGCACATTCAATCTGGCATGCCTGTGTCAGTGCAAATTACAAGCCTGCAATCTAGTGACAGTAAAGATAACTCACCGCTGTGAGGATGAATGCGATGACCTGGACCGGGAAAGGTGAGAAATATTGGGAGAATCGCACACCATCAGCGTGCACGTCACTGAACCATACAGTTTTGATCACTTTGAGGATCAGAGGGTTCCTGTACATAGAATTTGGAATGGAACGGTCTCTTGGATCCTGGTGCATTCGAGTGAATGGTCATGCACACAATTCAATGCCAAGTCTCTGACTCACCAGGTAAGCAAATGTTGACTTATATTTCAAAGCCTCCACTAGTGTTCGATTTGCTTGGATCATGTTCACATCTATGCCTGGCCCCCCATCACCACGCTCTTGTGGATCCAGAAAACCATAGGCAGACTTCACCTTCTCACATGCCAGACTCTTTACCTGGCCTCGCAACTGAGGAACCCAAGCTTTGACCTGGCCCAGGTCTGTGGTTAGTATACATTTGCCAAAGTCCTAACAGGGAGTTACCAGATTGATCTCCTGCAACCCCATTGCAACTGTGAGTGCAGTCTGCTCTTGAGCAGCGCTGATAGACTCTAGAATGTAATCTTCAAGGCCTCCAGTCACATCGGGATATGGGTTCACCATGGCCAATTTGCATTTGAAGTGGGAATAAGTTACTTTGAGGATGGCCTGGGTATCTGTGGATAGATCATGCACACTTCGTTCCCATCCACCATTGATCTTTTTAGCATAGCAGTCAGAGTTATCATCATGCTCCATATGATCTGCATTTCTTGCCTGCCCTGCCCTCAGTGATGATCATACTCGTTTATCTGTCACACACCTGTTTATGGCTCATGCTTCCTCCCCCCTCTTTTTTATCATTTGCTGGTGTAGACGCATGTCCTTTTTGAGTGGCGGCTAAGTGTGCACCTGTTGCAGCCTGGATTTGAGGGCGTGGAGTAGAGAGGATAGTTGACATGCAATCCTCCATGCAGTTTGCACTTGTGTAATGGGTGCAGCGATCATATTTGGATGCTTGTGAAGCATCTAAATGTACCATCAATTCAGTGACATGCAAGACTACAGAGGGAGAAATAGACGGAAGGCTTGGAGGCGCTCAGAGGGGCGAGAGACACAATTTCCTTGCCCAAACTCTTGAGTTTGATTTGCATTGAAGTCGGCCTCTGCAATTTGTCCATCTGTTGGTGGGCCCATTAGAAACTACTAGGCGGCTGGCCAGTGAAGGGGGATTTGAGGGGAACTTGAAGGGAGATTTGAGGGGAACTTAAAGGGGGTGTATAGTGGGTTGTAAGTTTCCAGTCAGCACTACATATATGTGGGTCACTGGGTTGACAACCAAAAAAACTTATGACCACATATCACATGGTCACTCCACGACAGCATAAATGCACTGAATTTATAAGATGTCGGAACTGAGACATACTGTGACCAAGCATTTTCCTCAATACATCCAAGTTCTCAACCAGCCCAACCACCATGCCTCCCTGCCAATACTGTGGTACCATCTTTGCCGATTATATCGATGTGCATCGTCACCAGGGTCAAGCACCAACATGCTGCAAAGGGCGCAATCAGTCTTGGGCCAACTGGCTTGCTGCATACAATCTCTCATCAGCTCCATCTACTCACACTGGCACAGAGGACATCCACTCACCGGATCAGCATCACGACACACAGGCAGTTCACAGTAACAGTATGTTTTGGGGTTATAATGACAATGATGTCGAAATGGGTGACTGTTATGACCATCCTGTGACCGGCAATGTTGATGGCTGTACCAGGGAGTGGGGAGCACAAAGCGACAACGCTGTTGACAGAGACTGGACGGGGGATGTGTGGCAAGAAAGCTTTCCAGAGGCTCATGGTGCTGGTGCACCGCAAGGCACAGCATCCACTTGTTTTGACGAGATCCGCGAGGGTCAGGCTTTGCATGGAGAAGGGATGTGGGGCCCATTTGCCAATGAGTATGAGTGGGAATTGGCAAAGTGGTTGAACAAAAATGTGGGGCAGAACCAGGCTGACCAGTTTCTGAAACTGAACATTGTGCATATCGTGAGGTCTTTCATGGAGTAGTAACAAATACTGACATGCTTGTTGGTATAGATTCAATCACTGGCTCGACCTTCATTCCGCAACAAGAATGAGCTTGTCAATGTGATTGATAAGCTCCCGTCTGGTGTAGAATGGCAATGCAAGGGAATTTCACTTACCGGAGACATTGTTGATGAAGACAGGAGGGCAATGGAGGAAGAAGTTGAGCTGTGGTTCCGTGATCTGGTTGCCTGCGTACAAGAGCTAATCAGTAACCCGATGTTTCATGACTCCATGCGATATGCACCTGAGCAACTGTACACTGGCGAATGTGGGACTGACAGAGTGGTCAATGAGAGCTGCACGGCTAATTGGTGGTGGGACATACAGGTCTGTTCTGCACTGAGATGGAGAATGCAACTGAGCACTGACGACAACCTCTAGTCTCATCTGGGACCCAGTGTCACTGTGGCACCTATAATTCTATCATCAGACAAGACACAACTATCCCATTTTCAGGGCGATAAGGCTGCTTGGCCTGTGTATCTCACCATTGGCAATCTATCCAAGGACATTCGATGCCGTGCATCTGCACATGGCACCATATTGCTGGGGTACCTTCTGATAGCTCACCTGGATGGGTTCAGTGAAAAAATCAAGTCCCTCATCAAATACCAACTCTTTTATTATTGCATGACCCACATACTTCAATTGTTGGTCATTGCTGGGACTGAGGGCACCCCTATGGTCTGTGCTGATTCTATGGTTTAACAAGTATGGCCCATTCTTTCCACGTATGTCGCCGATTATCCCGAGCAGTGTCTTGTGGCATGCTGCATGGAGAACCACTGCCTGCTTTGCAAGGTTCAACCTACATCTCGGGGTGAGCATATAACCGTCGAAAATCTCCAGGTGGATGAGACATTACAGATAATGGCACAGCACAAAGACCCCTCATCCACCTTGGCCATCAAGGACACATTCAAAGCACTTGGACTGCAAGCAGTATCCCCTCCATTCTGGGCAACACTGCCACATTGCGATATATTTGGGGCTTTTACACCTGATCTGCTGCATCAGTTACACAAAGGCATCTTCAAAGATCATCTGGTCAAATGGTGCATGATAATTTTCGGGACAGAAGAGGTGGACTCATGCTTCAAGGCGATGACATCGCATCAAGGGCTTCGACACTTCAAAAATGGCATCTCAGGAGTCTTGCAATGGATGGGCAAGGAGGATAAAGAGATGGAAAAGGTATTCCTTGGACTAATCACGAGTGGTCAGGATGCCCGTATGGTGCGAGCCACCCACACGATTGTTGACTTCATCTACTATGCCTCACTTCACTCTCATACCGAGCAGACACTGGAGGCCCTCAAAGATTCTCTGGATCGGTTCCATGCAAACAAGGAAGTCTTCATTGAGCTAGGTGGCCGCCATCCAGAACACTTCAATATCCCCAAGATCCACACCATGGAACACTATGTCGACCTGATATGGCAGTTTGGGTCTGCTGATGGGTTCAACACAGAATCACCTGAGCGATTGCATATAGACTACGCAAAAGATGCTTACTGAGCAAGCAACAAAAAGGACTTCATCAGCCAGATGACCATTTGGCTGCGATGGCAGAAGGCAGTTGATTGCCATGCGATGTTTTTTGGAATGGTGCAAAAGTAGATGTCAAGTGGGCGATCCAACAGGCAGTGGCAATGACAAAGAGCAACTGTGTGGCGACCAGGGCACAGACGATGAAGGGCTTGGGGAAGAGGAGGGAGTCAGTGTCGCAGCAGCGAATGAGGGGTCTGTTTGGGTCACAGTGGGAACTGTGCAGCAGCGTGGTGTGTGTTTGCCTCATGTGCGCATGGTCCTGTGCGATGTTCCCACCATCCATCCACCACATTTGCGCAATGTATCTGCCAGCAAGATCATCCTCAAGCAACATGCCACCCAATTCTTGGCTAGCCTCCAGACCTACCTCTCCTCACTCGGTATCTCATTTGCACCTCACACATTCCACACTTTCCATCTCTTTTCTTGCCTGGTTTTCCGCCTCCCATCGATCCTTGAGGTCAGCAACGCCAAGCTTATCAATGTTGTCCGTGCATCACCACCATGCCCTCGCCAAGGGAGGTGTCCACCTGAGGCTGCACACCTTGACTTCGCGTTTGTGTGATGCACAGAGAGGAACCATTACACTGAGGGAACCGCCATTGAAGGTGAGTGGAGATCATGTCTATTGTCATTGGAATACTAATGATTGCTCAGGTCTATGTGTCGCGCAAGTCTGCGCTATATTCATGCTACCCAATTACATTCCATTGCACACCAAAATCAAGGGGCCACTGGCATACATCGAGTGGATGACCCCTTTCCATACAAAAGATATAGCCAGTGGTCTGTACGTTGTGTCATGGTCCACATGGATGCATCAGAGGCATGCCGATGTGATCCCTGTGGCAAATATTGTGCACAGCTGTCATTTGATTCCAGATTTTGGGCATGCGGTGGATCCGAACTGGACCACTGAAAATGCTGGGACAATATGCAACCGGTATTTTGTGAATGCATACACTGATGTTCATAGATTCAGCCTTTTGAGAATGGATAGATGAAATTGTATATAGTTATAATCAGTATGTAGACCCGCGTACATCATTCCCAGTGTACATCATTCTAGTGTCTACCAGACAGCTACTAGATGAACTCCATATAAATGAAGGTCATGCTGCAATATTGTGAGTCAGCCTGCCAGGGGTGTTGGTGTTATGAAGTGGTACGTACATTGATGCTGGCGCTCCACTGCAGGATCCTGATACTCTATAGACGAGTGGAACAAGATTACATTGCATATGGTGACAGAGAGCAAGACCTACCTTGGCGACATTGAGTGGCTCTTCAAACACCAACAGTGTGAAATGTGGGATGATGTCAGTCGCATGACAGGTCTCTTGAGTGACATCATTGAGAGGTCGGTCCATCCAGGCCGGTCGGGATCTGTGATCGCACAGACTCCAAGAGTCAATGACAACCGGTGGGCTTGAAGTGAACCAGACAGCAAGGTCTGTATGGTGCTCACTTGTGTATGCGCGAGAGATCAACACATTGCGATCAGTGTCCTAATGTGTGATAGTAAGGTGTGTGGCAGTGATTGAGGAAGCTCAAGTACTTACCAGATCATGGACACGCACCATGTGGCACAGAAAAAGACTGGTGGGCAGATCCAGGGAAGCAGACCCTGCAAAAGGGAGCTGACGCAAAATGAAGTCATGAGCAATTCTCACCTGTGTAGATAGTCAGCAAGTCAGACGGAGAGAGGCTGGGCCCAGCTCACCACAAATGGGATAGGCAGCTTTGACTCTTCGTCAAGTGAGGCATCCCACTTCATAAATTCATCCAGCCACTCATTGGAGTGATCTGACTCAGAATCCAAGGAAGTATCCGAGGCTTGGGAGGTTATAGAGGTGTCCGAGTCCAACCGTGTGTCTATGTGTGAGTCCGAGTCTGAGATGAAGGTGTCTATGGAGGCCTCACTGATGTTGGGGTCTCATTGAGTCATGAGTGCAGGTGGGTGTCACAGCGAGTGGATTCACAGTACATGCACTGGCACGTTGTATCTGTGGAGACATGAAACGCCAGGGTGTGGTGCTTGGAACTCATACTGTGTGCATGGTTCAGGCTAAGCATTGTACTATACCATGTGGTAGCACGGTACTATGCCAAGCTACGGTTTTCTATGCAAGGGTGGCAGGTGGTACAGTCAATATGACTGATTAGGTGTCGCACGTGAGTGCCATTGGTAGCCTGGGTAGCCACGGGTAGTACCATGGGTACTATATAGTTCTATATAGCAGGGCAGGTGCTACAAGTGTCTATATAGTAGATACAGTGCTATGTAGCAAATAGTACTTTCCTGATGCTATACTTGTTCAAGTTGTCGATATCCTTCGAACCTACCTCTAGAAAGATCTGAACTTGGCAGTCCTTCAGAAGTGGGTAGATGATCTCACAACCTCTGCAAAGTTATGTTTTTCGCACAATAATGTTCCAGTGTGTGGACCAAATCAGCTGAGCCCCTATCACTGCTAATTTCAATGCATAGCTTCCCACTGTCTCAGGAAAACCTATGGAGTCAAGGGGGACTTCTTGCGGGTCATCAACCAAGCTTGTGGTTGCTACGGCCACAAGGAAAAGTTCATGATCTGCCATTCAGAAGCTCAACAGTAAAAAAATTGATGATACAAATGATCCAACCTATGAGAACATACCTGAAGCAGAGGACCAACAAAAGGGTGGTGCCAAGTTGCTGCCATTGTTGTCACAAGTTTCTGTGCACTGCCATGTCAAGAACAAGCCATCTGAGGAGCGTGCAAGGTGCATTGGAAGCCGACTGTGCCATACTTCATGGAAATGGCCCCAGGCTTGACAATGGATCCTTGATCATGCTTCAAAATGTGGGTATATCAACACAAAATTTTGTGATGCAGCTGTGGCGGAGCTGGCTAGAAAGGCAGCCGGACCACTTATCATTATACCTGATGGACCACGAGGAGACAAAGATCAGCCTTCCAGTCAAAAGAGTCTTTCCTAAGCCACAGCCACCTCATCAAAGCTAACCGAAGTTTTGTCCATGACCTCACAGAGAATGATGGAGAGTTTCCATGCAGAGGGTAAAAAGGTGATGCAGGAGAATGGGGACTATGCTGTGATGAAGTTTTTTGTTTGTTGTGGAATACCACCTTCAATTGCGGATGCCAAGGAGTTCAAGGAGATGGTTGCTGCGCTTTTGGGTCAGTGTGGCTATACCCCCCCTAGCTCCACCAAGTTGGAAAAAAAGCTCGTCGTCAATGAGGCTGCTAAAATAAGTCTTGCCGTCCTAACCCACCTGCAAAACAGTCGCAATCTCACAATTACATTCGATGGGGGCAAGATCCGCAAGCCAAAGTCACTATATACAATTCACGTCACAACAGCCGATCATTGAGGATTTTGCATGGATCTTGAAGATGCATCACTGCTGAGTCATTCTGCAAATTATATCCTTGAAGTACTAGAATGGGTAAGCCTCTACAATTTAAGTCTGAGTGTTGGCCCAGGTGTGATAAGGGCTGGTCATTTGATTAGGTGATTGACAAGATTGGGCCATGGAATTTCTCCACAACATCCTCAGACAATGCAGGAAATATGAAAAAGACCCGTGAAATCTTGTGCAAACGTTATCCTCACATTCTTAACTTTCAAAACCCCTGCCATCTCCTGAAACTTGCAATTAAGGCTATTTATCTTCTCAAGGAGTTCAAAGAGGTCACCACAAACCTTCAACACATTCTCGCATTCATGTCCAAGTCATCCTATGCAATGGAACATTTCGACTATGAGTGTACGAAACTTGGCATCACACGTAGCCTTGAAGGAATCGGCAATACTCACTTTGCAACAATGTACTGGGCGAGCAAATCAGTGGAATGTGGACTTCCCGCACTCCAAGCAATTGTCGAAAATGAGACACTCGGAATTGATATTGCTGTAAGCTACAGTCATGAGGACTATGTAGTTGTGCTAACTAGTTGTGTCACAGTCACTGAATCACTTATTTGTGCCTGGTGGCGAAAAGCTGACATTTGAGCTAGAGATGTTGAAGCTACTTTCCCAGTTGATACAGCAGTTTTGATGTATCATCCCACGCTAATTACCACAAAAATGTGATACATGAAATGTGCTAGTATACAATATCCCTAGTGATACATCAGTAATACATCATTGCTTCAGCATTTAATAGACTGATACATCACTCTGCTATGTCACACACGGAATATGATTACATAAGCGGCCTAGAAGCGATCAAATCAATCCAAAAGCAGCCAGTACTCCTGCCTCATTTCCTAATTAGAAAATACTTCAATCATATGTTTTCCCTCCAATTCCACTGCCTTCTCCTTGCTTCCTGCAATATTCTAGGGTAGATACATGATGTATGTAACATAAAATAGTGTACTGACCGCTTAGATGATATTTGAATGAGCTCTACAGGGCAGATATCAATATATGGGTGAAAAAACAAAAACATATCAGCTTTTTGGCATATTGAGATTGTGTGCTTTCAAAGTACATACCCAGCTACTACATGTATGTGTCTAGAACATAGCAAAAGTCCAAATGGCCAGGATAAAATCTGAAGGAGTTATGACATATTCTTCTCCTGATCACTTTCTGGTCCCAGGAAGCTGTACTGATGACTGGGCTACTTTTCTAAGATATGGATGTCATACATACATATATTAGCTTGAATTCCATTACTGCACCTCCCCACAAGAGCTCTCCAAACTGCTTAAAACACATTTTTTGTGTTTTGATTGATAGGGGTATATAAAATAACATATGACATATATGCTCAGGGAGACTATCTGGGCCACTTCTATCAATGTAAATCTATTTGTATCCACTATTCTGAGCTTATAGAGAGAGAATTGGGGCTGTAAGGAGTAATCTAAACATATGAAAAGCGTGGGAACTGGTAGGAGATTTACAAAACATATCAAGACATGTCATTGTAGCTTCCACAATGGCTTGGAGACTATTCTACCCAGTAGATCAGTTGTTTATGATGCCCAGGAGACTATTTGCACTGAGTGCCTGGCTATTTACTTCTACAATATGTTCAAAATGCGAAAATGTAGTATAGATTTCCACTAGCAGTAAGCTGATATAAATCAGCTTGGCAGGCATAGACAAGACAGAATCTCCATATGACACCTTGTATGTGTTTTCACCTTAGATAGACACTATATACTTGTAATTACCATTGAATGCAAGTATTACCAGTGAATATACAATGTAGCCAATGCTATTGGCCAATACAAATCGGCTCAGCAAGCACAGACAAATCCAAAAGCTGGAATCTCCATATGACACCTCTTATGTGTTTTCACCTTAAGTAGACATTTTATACTTGTAATTACTATTGAATGTAAGTCCTACCAGTGAATATACAATTTAACTGATGCCATTGGCCGATACAAATCGGCTCAGCAGGCACAGACAAGCCCGAAAACTGAAATCACCATATTTCACCTCCTATGTATTTTCACCTTAAGTAGATATTGTGTACTTGTAATCACTATTGAATGCAAGTGCTACAGGTAAATATACAATGTAACCGATGCTATTGACCGATGCAAATCGGCTCGGCAGGCACAGACAAGCCTGAAAGCCAAAACTTCCATATTTCATCTCCTGTATATTTTCACCTTAAGTGGAAATTCTGTACTTGTTTTTACCATTGAATGGAAGTGCTACTGGTGAATTTACAATGTAACTGATGCCCTTAGCCAATGCAAATCGGCTCGGCAGGCACAGACAAGCCAGAAAGCTGGAATCTCCATATTTCACCTCCTATGTGTTTTCACCTTAGGTAGACACTATACACTTGTAATTACCATTGCATGCAAGTAGTACCCGTGAATATACAATGTACCCGATGCTATTGGCCGATGCAAATTGGCTCGGAAGGCACAGATAAACCCGAAAACTGAGATCACCATATTTCACCTCCTATGTGTTTTCACCTTAGGTAGACACTATATACTTCTAATTACCATTGAATGCAAGTATCACCGGTGAATATACAATGTACCCGATGCTATTGGCCGATACAAATCGGCTCGGCAGGCACAGACAAGCCCGAAAACCGAAATCTCCATATTTCACCTCCTATGTGTTTTCACCTTAGGTAGACACTATATACTTCTAATTACCATTGAATGCAAGTATCACCGGTGAATATACAATGTACCCGATGCCATTGGCCGATACAAATCAGCTCGGCAGGCACAGACAAGCCCGAAAACCAAAAACTCCCTATTTCAACTCCTATGTGTTTTCACCTTAGGTAGACACTATACACTTGTAATTACCATTGAATGCAAGTGGTACCGGTGAATATACAATGTACCCGATGCTATTGGCCGATACCAATCGGCTTGGCAGGCACAGACAAGCCCGAAAACCGAAAACTCCACATTTCACCTCCTATGTGTTTTCACCTCAAGTAGACACTATATACTTGTAATTACCATTGAATGCAGGTATCACCGGTGAATATACAATATATCCGATGCCATTGGCCGATACAAATCGGCTCGGCAGGCACAGACAAGCCTGAAAACTGAAAACTCCACATTTCACCTCCTATGGGTTTTCACCTTAAGTAGACATTGTGTACTTGTAATTACTAGTGAATGCAAGTCCTACTGGTGAATATACAATTTAACCGATGCCATTGGCCGATACAAATCGGCTCGGCAGGCACAGACAAGCCCAAAAGCCAGAATCTTCATATTTCACCTCCTATGTGTTTTCACCTTATGTAGCCATTATATACTTGTAATTGCCATGCAATGCAAGTGTTACCAATGAATATACAATGTAACTGATGCTATTGGCCAATACAAATCTGCTCAGCAGGCACAGACAAGCCCAAAAACCGAAATCTCCATATGACATACTTTTCACCTTAAGCAGACATTGTGTACTTGTAATTACTATTGAATGCAAGTGCTACTGGTGAATATATAATTTAACCGATGCTATTAGCTGATACAAATCGGCTCAGCAGGCACCAATAAGCCTGAAAGCCGACAGATGTTCCCATCACCCCCAGACAGGCCTGACCTACTGTTACGGTCTACTAGGGGGGTACACTTTTTCCATCTTCACTATGCTTATGCAGTTGTTCTCCCTTACTTGTTTCTCTTTAGACTGTGTCTCTTACTCTATGGAGTTGTATTCATACTGGAGTCGTCCTCCAGATAGTTTCTCCTTTTATATCCATTTCTTATGTACTCACACGGCACCCCACCTCCACTCTATATTTAACCTCTTCCTTCTGTTCCGCTTCTGCATGGGATTCCTTCAGACTTCTGCCCATACAGTGTTCCTCTTTTAGATCACACTGCCACTTCCCGCAGTTCCACATTATCAGGATGGACTATAAGGAGTACGGTCGTCCTTCGGACTCCCGCCTCCTCTTTCCTTTTACATCACTTACCTTACTTGCATGGACCAGGGGCCTACCATATATAAACTCTGTACTTCTAGCCTGTATTTTCCCAAGCTAGTTCTATGCAATATCAGCATAGTTCTAGTAATACTTTCCGAGAGCTCCAGCAGCTAGCACCTGGATATTGGAGACCGTTGAGCCCACCTTGAGTCTTAGTTCATCTTCTGAGATAGACTGTGGTAGACATCGCCTAGCAGGCTCCTCTATTCATTACCTTGCCCTCCACTCATTGAACTCATTCAGACCAAGATAACTTCATGCTCCGCTCATCACTAACTGCGCTGCGCGTTACACCTACTCTCTCAGAGATGTTCCTATGATCCCCAGTGGGACTGACTGAATCTCTCAGGAATGTTCCCATGGTCCCCAGATGGGCCTGACCTACTCTCTTGGAGATATCCCCATGATCCCCAGACAGGCTGACCTATTGTCTCGGAGATGTTCCCATCACTTCTGGATGGGCCCAACCTACACTCTCGGAGATTTCTCTTTGGTCTCCAGATGGGCCCAACTGACTCTCTCGGGAATGTCCTGATGGTCTCCAGATGGGCCCAACTGACTCTCTCGGAAATGTCCTGATGGTCTCCAGATGGGCCCAACTGACTCTCTCGGGAATGTCCTAATGGTCTCCAGATGGGCCCAACTGACTCTCTCGGGAATGTCCTGATGGTCTCCAGATGGGCCCAACTGACTCTTTTGGGAATATCCCCATGATCCCCAGACAGGCCCGACCTACTGTCTCGGAGATGTTCCCATCACTTCTAAATGGGCCCGACCTACTCTCTCAGAGATGTACTTATGATCCTCAGATGGGCCCGACTGACTCTCTTGGGGATGTCCTCATGGTCCCCAGACAGGCCTGACCTATTGTCTCAAAGATGTTCCCATGGCCCCTAGTAGAAGGGCCTATCTCACTCTCTTGGTGGTATGTTGGGGCATCTCAGCTGATGGGCCCATATCAGGGTGGTCCGAGAATAAAGGCTATATTCCACTCAGGCTGTCCAAAAAGCTCCATACATTGTCACTACATTATGTGTCACAGTGCTATGATAGACAGATGCTCCAGACGTTTCCGGAAGAGCTCAACCAGTTTAGAGTGTTGCAGGTTCATGCAACATCGCTGCCAACCCTTTTGCATATAATGTGTCCCTTTGGAAACCCTTGAAGGAAGTTTTGTCACTCTCAAAGTTTTTTTAGTGCACTGCATCCATTTTTGTGTATTTGATATACAGTCTGAGGGTATGCCCTTGACTATAAATACTACTGTATTGAACCCGAAATATATCTCCCTTTTTGGCTATTTTCTGCTCATCTTCATAGAAGGTCTCATTGGTCATTGTTGTACATCATCCAAAGCCTTCTGTTAAGTATCTGTTGGTCTTCCATGACATGGATATTCATTTCTGTTTCCATCTGTTCCTGTCCAGATTCACACTGGACATCTTCTTCTACTATTTGCTGCATCTTGGTTAAACCTTTAACCCTATACAACTACCTCTAGACCCCTAGGATGAGACTATCTCACACACACCTTCTTTTCAGCTTGTTCCTTTGGGACAGCATCTCTGTTACTTGTCTTACACCATGGGCCAGTGATATTTTTGCATTATGAGATCACATGTATGGCGTGTCCCAGGATATCCTGTGAGTGGGTGATCATGATTTTCAATGATGATTTGTTCTCACAATTTATCAGATTTGGGGATGTAAAGTAGGTCTTTTCAGTACACTACTTCGTTTTTTATTATCCAGTTTGTAACTTTCTTTTCTAGCCCTTTGATAATGAACTTTTCCTTGAGGTATTGTATTTTTGATACCAGTGACTCAACTGACTTATCAAGCGGGTGCTCAGCAGCCATACACTCAACTTGTTCTGGTTGTTTTGATGGTCTGATAGGGCGCACAGCAGCACTTTGATCACTGAGTTTGGTTCAAAAAGCTTGTTTGGGAGGAGTATAAGACCTTTATTGTCATTGTCTACCCCCTTTTTAAAGTCTGGCCTCCGGAACAGAGGATCTGCCAGGTTTGTTTTGCCTGGATGATGTACCATAGTAAAATGGTATTCCTAGAGTAATTGATGCCACCTCACTTGTTGACAAGAAAGATCTTGCAGTTTTTTAAAGAATTCAAGATTTTTGTGGCCAGTGAGGATCTCAAATGGTTGAACAGCATCAAGGAGGTAATGACACCATTCCTTGATTGCATAGACTATTGGTGCCATTTCCAGATCAGTGGCATGGTAATTTCTTTCAGCATCACAGAGAGATCAGGAAATGAAGGCAATAGAGTGCCATTGATCATTCTGCTTTTGAGTGAGTACTACACCAATTCCAATTCCAATTCCAGAGCCATCAGTTTCTACACAAAATGGTGCATCATTAACTGGCATGGGGAGAGCAGGTGCAGATGTGATGGTGGATTTTAATTGTTCAAATGCTTGTTGACACTCAGAAGTCCAAATGAATTCTTTCTTTTCGGACGCGAGCACATTAAGCAGTTGAGCAATCTTTGCAAAATCTTGAACAAATTCTCAGTAAAAGTTGAGAAAGCTGAGGAAACCTCGGAGTTGTTTGCAAGTAGCTGGGATTGGCCATTCTACAATTCCTTTGACCTTTGTAGGGTCCATTTTTATAATTTGGTGACTAACAATAAGTCCAAGATATTCTGTTTTGGTTTGTTCAAATTCACATTTGGTATGTTTTAGAAATAATTGATTTTCACATAGTATTTGCAATACTTTGCATACAATATCTCTATGTTCTTTGAGAGTTGCCATGAAGATCATGATGTCATCCATATATATGACTACTTTTCCTTGACCAATAAGGTCATGGAATAGATGATTCATTATGGCTTGAAATGTCACCGGCAAATTAGCAAGTTCAAAGAACATTACTAGCAGTTTGAATAAACCCTTGTTTGTTTGGAAGGCAGCCTTCCATTTGTCTCCTTCTTTCATTCATACATTATTATAACCCCATCAAATATCAAGCTTGGTGTAATATTTATAATTTTTAAGCTTGTTGATTAATTCAGAAATAAGGGGTAGGGGATACTGATTTTTTACCATAATAGCATGTAATCTTGTATGGGTTGAAGTTTACCATTCTTTCTTTTTATGAAGAAGAGAGGGGATGTAAAAGGAGACTTTGATGGTCAGATCCTTTTAGTCTTGAGGTTCTCATCTAAGAATAGATCAAGTTCCTCTTGTTCCTTTATTGTTAGGTTGTACATTTTGAAATCAATCATGTGATCCCATGGATGATGCAGTGGCATTTCATCACAGTTTTCTTTTTCGAACACATCTTTATAGTCATAATAATGTTCTGGCACAACATTTTCCAAGGTTCATTTATATTTTCTTTTCTTCAATGTCTAAGTCCATTGCTAACATACACATGTAGCTTTCAACATCAACCTGGAATACATGTTCTATTTCATGTTCTTCGTTTTCCTTGTTCTCACCATCTTCTACTGGGATCAAGTTGGGGAGATGATTGTCTTGACAGGTAAGTTCTATTTTCCCTATCTTCTAATCAATCTGAGGGTTGTGGATTTTCAGCCAGTCATGTTTGAGGAAGACTGGATGAGTACTCAGACAGGTTACTGCTAGAGCAATTTTCTCACAATGATCTTTGATCTGTATTTCCAACATTGCAAATTTCATAATTGATCCCACATTGTTCATTGTTCTGTCGGCATTATAGATGGGGATTGATTTAGATAGATCATGTACCTCAAGTTGGTGTTTCTTTACAAATTGTTCATCTATTGTAGATCCACTACATCCCAAATCAACTAGTGCTACTGCAGAAATCTCAGATCCATCAGGTTTTTGAATCTCAATTGATGTTTCTAATGAGTTCCTGGATCATTTCCAGGTTACAAATCGGGGTTTCTTTTGTAGATCTTAGATTATTAGATGAGCTTCTGTAGTACTCATTGTTCTTAGTTAATGAACTAATTTGGGCATTACTTCAGGTAACCGTTGTTCGTGCACAAAACTTTTGAGGTGTTTTAATGTCCTTTTTACATTGGTATGATCTGCCATTTGTTTGATCCATGTAATGGACCAAGGATCATCCAGTTTCATTCACTAGATTTCTTTTTTGATCCTTGTTCTCATTGTAAGATCATGATCTTTCTTTGTTCAATTGGATCTTCTTTGAGCAGGCGCACATTAGCCACACACTCAGTGTCCTCTTTTGAACATGTTAGGTCCTTGATTTTCTTGTTTAATAAGAACAAGTACATTTTCCTTATGTTCATTTATTTTTATTTAACAGTGGATGGAGTTGTTGTCATCTGTTTTACCTTGATGACTTCAGGTAGTTGTATTTCTTTTCACAACTGCAGTTAGTGATAAAGTAACTTATAACATGCATGCAAAGATTGCATTTGTGTTGCATTGGGTGGATTTCCTTAGTCTTTTTCGCAAGCACTGCATCAGTGGACTTAGACTTAGGAATTTTTGTGGTGTATTTGGTCTTGCCTTCATTGTTAGTGAGAAATGAATATTTATTGTATGATGAAGACTTAGTTGGACATGTAGTCGACCTATCTATTGTCCTGTGGGAAAACACTTTTCAATTTCACTGATCTTTCTGGTGAGCTCCTCTTCACTTGATCTTTTGACCATGGAACTCCATGGTCCTTACTTGGTGGGCACACAGTTCAAAATGTTCTTTGCAAGGCCAGAGTTGGCCATATTTGAAACACTTGCCCTTGACACAGACCTTTGAGATGTCTATTAGAGCACCAGCTTTGCTGAATGTACCCACCTGATTAGGATGGATCTCAATCTTAGGGTTTGTTGTGGAAGTTGTCTCTGCCTTCTTGGTAGAGTGGTCATTGCGCTTGGTTTGATGACCCTTGCATTGGGCCTCGATTTCGACCAGAATGGCCTCTGCTTGGACCAATGCATTCTCCCATGCCTCAAGGTCATTATCTTGTTGGAATAATTGTGGAAATGCCCTTTCAATGTACTTCATAATTTCTTGTTTAAGTCCTTCTTTTGCAAGTTGGACTAGCAGTCTTCCACTGCTAGTGGGAAAGTAGTCAGCCTGTTTGGCTAACTGTTTCATGCGTACGAAGAAATCTTCTATGCTGTCCTTGGGTCCTTGCTTCAGGGACATAAGCTTCCTTTCAGCTACTTGCTGGGTTTCTTTGGGCATGAAGGTGTTTGCCACCTTCTGTGTGAATTGATCATATGTCTCTGACCTGGGAGCAGCTTCTCCTGTATACCAATCGAAAAACCAACCAGCTGCATTGTCACCTCTCATGAAATTGAGGGTGATTATTATCTTCTGCATGTCTGGCAGTTGTCTGTTGAAATCATACAGGTACAACTACAATGTTCTCCACCATTGCAGGTATTTCTCTTTCATATTAGAGAAATTCTCTGGCTTTGATACTGATTTTTCAACGCTCTGGTTTTTGAGCAATGGGATTTGGGGAGATGTTTGAAGAGGAGGGATGAATGTCATGGGTTGTGGCCTTGGTCGTGGACTAAATGGTGACTTTGGCACTTGGGGGTTAATTCGTACCTGAAACAACCAAACCCACCAAAGGGTCTAGTGTTTGTGAGAACTAGAGCAGTAGGGTAGTCAAGCGAGATGGTAGTTTGGGAAAACAAGACTGGAGAGTCTTGCTCTACTGGTTCATAGTATTTATACTACTAGTACAATTGCATGGACCATGCAGTGCTTATCTATATAGACTATACTAGGCATTGAGCTGGTACCACTGGGTACCATGAGGCGACACAAGTTGTATTATGATTGGTGGATAAACATACTTGTGCATACACGTGTTAGATAGGGAGCATTAGATGACCATGAGGACGGAAGAGTTAAATAGTTAACTGTTCTTTTATTGTTGTGCAGGATAGGGGCTTACTACCATATAAGGCAAGTGTTCATCAACCATGAATAGTTAATGATTAAGCAATGGTAAGGGAGTGAAGAGGTGGCATTTGTGAGGTGTAGGGAGCATTTGTAACAGTACCATTGGTGGTGATACAGAGGATTCAGAAGACATGGACACCACTGAAGAGGGTCTTGGTGCTCTGAATGATGTGGATGGGGAGGAGAGAGGGGGGATGTATTCAGGCATAGGCCCAGCATAGAATGGGGAAATGTTAAATTGATGTTTCCATCCTTAGATCTTTTGGATATAATTGTTGAGATCTGAGATTTTTCTCATTGGTTGTGGTTTTGTGGCCACAATGGGAGTGGGGGAAGAGATGGAGGGAAGGGAGGCTTGTAGTTCCTCCATATCATAAGAGGTCATTTTTGCAATGTAAAACTAACAATAGTCTAATTGACTATGCATAATACCATGTATGGGAATAGAATCACTTTGGCTTGTCCTGTCTCAAATTGAAATGGTGACCTGCATGAAATCAATATTATGCTGAGTCAGAACACAAACCCTTAGATTTCCAGCCTAATCAACGGTTGGAAAATTCTGATATTTCATTTCTAGGTAGTCCACTATACTAGCTATCTATCCTCCAAGTTTTATTTTCTCATTCCAAACCCTTCAAGAGATATTCACAAATCTCCTCTGAAGTGCCTTATGCTAGTGTTTACTACACTAAGAATTGTACACTTTACTAGCCTCCTGTATATAGGAAAGCCCCTATGTAGATTACCTAATCATGTAGTGCATTGCTTCATCTGCACAGCTCTAGAGTCACATGTCCTTGCAGCATAGCATTGGATTTGTTTGGCTCAGATTACACAATTATAAGGTTTTGAGGACTCCCTGGATACACACAACCTTATACCTGTGAAGAGTTTCTGTCCCTTGTGCATAGCCTCAGAATTGGATGAGTAATCACCAAGACAATATTACCAATCATTCTCTTGGCCATCCAATCAGAATATTGCACATTAGCATTGCATATAGCCCTAAAGCATCTGCATATGGGAACACAGCCTCATGTAAATTAGTATATAAGGAGTGGGTTTTGTCACCAAAGAAGCAGCTCATTTTAGGCTGACAGAAGCTTATTTGAAGCTCATTAGTTCGAGTTTTTAGGTTAATTAGCTAAAGGCTAATAGCTTAAACTCATTTAGACTAGACTAAGTAGCACTACTACTACTAGCTATTTACCTTAGGTAACTTGTACTAAGCAGAAAACAAGTGCTAACAGATTATCTAAGCATTTCCTTAAGTGGGCATAACAATGGCCAATTGTAACCTAAGTAAATCTAGCCTAGGAATACTTGGGAATTTGCATTAGAAATCACCCTGCTATCCTGTTGACAAACATTCACTCCAGTCGCCCAATAAGATAAAATTATCAGTAACCAATATTGTGTGTGAACTGAGTGACCCACATAGTAATTATTTCCATGCTTTACCCTTAGCATAGCTATAGTAGTTTCCCAGGAAACTTAGCTAACATTTATTTAGGCATTTTACTACTGTTTTGCCTATATCAATTCTATTAGTAGGAATATTCTTGTGCTTTGTTTGGTGAAAATTACTTCATCATACAAGCTTTCATTTCGGCCTATAACCCCTAACACAG
>JBBPRQ010000587.1:0-20571 GCA_038093095.1 Boletus insuetus | reverse complement strand
TTGTGGAGACAATCGAGCTCCAAATCGGTCTCAAGAACTACGACCCCCAGAGAGATAAACGTTTCTCGGGAACTGTAAAGTAGTCATCGCCCTCGTCCGGCCATCTCGTTCGTACCTGACCTCTGCAATGCAGATTACCCAACATTCCCCGACCTCGCATGTCCATTTGCATCCTGGCTGATGCGGCCGACATTGATCGTGCAAAGCAAATCGAACTCGAGTACATGTCCGTCGATGACTTGAAAAAGTATGGAAATCGATCACCTCGAATCGAATGCATGATGACCTCCG
This sequence comes from Boletus insuetus, assembly GCA_038093095.1. Lineage (NCBI taxonomy): Eukaryota > Fungi > Basidiomycota > Agaricomycetes > Boletales > Boletaceae > Boletus > Boletus insuetus. Next base: position 20,280 of record JBBPRQ010000587.1, on the reverse strand, counting down.
CCCAGGCTCAACAAGAACAAAAAGCTTGTCAAGAAGCTCGCCAAAAAATACGACGCGTTCTTGGCCTCTGAGGCCCTTATCAAGCAGATCCCTCGTCTCCTCGGTCCCGGTCTCTCTAAAGGTATGAGGGATATTGTTCAGGATTCGCGAGCAGCGGCTGAATTCTGCCAAACAGCCGGAAAGTTCCCCACCCCTGTTTCCCACTCGGAAGACTTGACGAACAAGCTCATCGAAGTCCGCTCGACTATCAAATTCCAGCTCAAAAAGGTGCTTTGCTTGGGTGTTGCCGTTGGACACGTCCAGATGACGGATGACCAAGTGTTGGGCAACGTCATGTTGAGTATGTCATGTTGACACGACTTTCTGTTTTCGATCTTAATGTGGCTTGTTGTAGGTATCAACTTCTTGGTCTCGCTACTGAAGAAGAACTGGCAAAACGTCAAGTCGCTGCACATCAAGAGCACGATGGGCAAGCCTATTCGCATATTCTAAACTTGTGTCGTGAATGAGTTGGGGAGTTGGATGCGTGGGGTGGGATTCGAAGGCGAGCGCCGCATCTGGTATCATAATGCAAAACATGAAGCCCCGCACGCTTGGACCAACGGCTTTGAAGTGGGAAGTCGATTGGGAGCTGATATGATACCACGATGACAGGTTCTTGTTTCATTTCACTGCACCACCGTATCTACTTATTCCCATGTACTTGTCGAGTATGCTTTCATGACATGTATGCCCGATGCCCAAGATATGCTAGGTCGGTCTCACAGTGACCACTCATGCCAGCACAGTTCTGAGAAGGCTTTAGTTAAGAGTACCAAGACCATTCCCAAGCTATGATGACTGCCCAGTGTTTACACACCTTCGTACGAGTGAGATCGTGCGACACAGCCCCTTGACGCTTGACGGGTGCCTTCGCTTCCCCGACAAGGTTCCCTGCTACTAATCCTCAATCAGTCCGACCCCAATTTCCAAGCTTACCTGTCTCGGATGGCACATGCTACAGGTCCAAACGACCAATCTGTTGAAATTCGAGCAGACGGAAGAAATTGAGATCCAGACGCTACTTACCTCAGACAGCAAATGTCAACCAAGGTTCCAGCCTTTCGGGAAACAATCATCAAAACGGGGCACAAAACGGAACAGCCATTGCAATTGCCCAATGATGTGTTCCCAGTGCGAACCTCGAAAAAAAAAAAAAAAAAAAAAAGCCGGAGCCAAACCTTCTGTCAAAACCTAATAAATGGTCACGTTGACCTCGAATTTTTTTTTCTGGGTATAGAGCGCAGGAAATTTTTCGTTATACCGTAACCCGCTGTCACCCAGGTCGCTTTCTCTCCACTGATAAGCACTGCGTCAGCTATGAACGTGGCAGCGTGCACGCATTTAAACGGGTCTTGACTTTTGGTGAGAGAAACACGTCTCTTGTACAACACTGATGCCCTGACAGGTCGAGTGTCGCACACACGATGGGGGAGCTACGAAACCCAAGCAAGGCAAAAGGTTCTCGTGATTTACTGCAAGCCTTTGCCGTCAGCATCTTGAAATCTGTGTCGATGATCGCTTGATGGCGTTTTGACATGACGCATCTATCGTCAGCCTGGTGACGACTCAGGTCCCAGTCAGCCTTTTTTTGCGAAGTCGGTTGTTCCATATCGTTCCCAAAGGCTTGTCGCATCTCACCATTTACAGTGTGGCCCCATACATAAGACTCGAGCATCGCTTCCGGGCAATTGGATCCGCTCCCGCCAACAAGCCAAGCAGGTACATGGCTTGTTGGCGCCGACGCGAATAGGTCCAGATTGGTCACTGGTATCGTGTTTGGTTTATTTTAATTTAATTTTTTTCTCCAAGTGGGTGAGACATACAACCATGCCATCGATTCTCATTGCATGTGATCTCGTGTGTGTGTTGTTGTATCGCTTCTCCATGAAGGGATGTCGGCATAGATTCCCTGATACGCGCTGCCGCCGCTGTCATGGTAGATTTTCCGCAAGTTGCGTTGGACGCGTCGTCCTCACCACAACAGGTGGCGACCCTGAGTGCGGCTCCGCGTAAACGGACCAGGTCGTGAAACTCTCCCGCATGTTGCAATCGCTACTATGTGGGGCGAGTGGGGTGTTATTGCAAATAATCACCTTGGGTCGTCGCTCCCAGGTTACCCCCATGGGGAGCTGTGCACTTCCAGGTATGAACTATATGGCGGTCGTTTGGTCACAGCTGATTGTTCTCGATTCAGACGCCGCCCATGTACTACATACACAGCGCCAAGAGGATCGTAAGCACGTGCCTCAGCCAGAGGGGGCAGACTTGTGTGACGTTGGTTCGCATTCTGAACCGCTCCTTTAAAGGCATGTGGGTACCAAAACGCAAGTGAGTTTCGGAACCCAAGTTGATGCCATAGTTGGGTGGAAGAAAAAGGTACGCATGGGTAACGTAGGTTAACTTGTTCAGGGTTGCTCTGATCTCGTGCTGACAAGCTCGCAGATCATTTCAGGCAATCACGCTCGTGGAGACGGACGAATGAGAAGCACACAAGGCATCCACTTGGGTTGGAATTGCGTGATGATGGGCGAAGACGAAGCCTCATTGCTTTTCCGCCTCGGGGTGATGATTTTTAAGTTCACTATACGTTGATCGAGGCGATATGAGAGAGGTGGGGTGTGAACGTGCCAACGACTGAACGACATGGCAGTCCTTGAGTGTGGGAGAAACGCTTGAGAACGCCGCCGTCTGCATGTCGACGACTGGGGCGCATACTAGGCGAGGGGATTATGTCACAAAAAGGACGGGGTTTTTTTCAAGTCGCTACTGCTCACCAAGAGCTGGGTTCCAGGGCGTAGCACGCTTTGTATTGTGAGCTCAGCGAAACTGTGCCAGATCTTGACAAGCAGAGGCGGCGATCTGGACTGATTGTGGCAAGGGCATATGAAAAATGGATCGGCCGATGCAAGCGGATTTGGAGAAGGTGTTGACGGATATAAGTCAGCCGTGATAGATTGGTGAGGGGAGGGAAGGGTGTGCTGGCAATCACTATTGAATGTGAACGATCGGCTGGGAGGCTCGATGGCCCTCCTTGAGCCGGGGTTGAATGGGCGCTCTGTAAGAGTGAGTTGGAAGGATGGTTTCCATGGTAAGAAAGTTGAAAGCGGCGTGCTGAATGTGATCGGGCCCACAGCCATCAACCGATCAAGGAGATGTCGTACTTGAAATGACACGCCAATGAAGGATTGGTGATCGCACGTTGTTTACGTCCAGACGGCACCGAAAAGGGTGCCCCAGGTGCCTGATCACAAGAAAGACCACAAAGGTGACGCGCCATGTCTCCAGTCTGGTCAAAGACGTGCTTGCTGGAATGATATATAGAGCGGCTTTTGTTGTGTGTGTGTTCGTTTCACACATGGAGAAGCAAGAAGCGGTCCAAAATAGGAAAGAGGAAAAGGCTCCGCGCCGAAATTATATTTGCGCGTCCGCACAGGACGGCAGGTGCCGGTTAGCTAGCGACGAGATCCAGATAACGGGAAAAGCCAAAATGTGAGCCCCAAAGAGAATTAGCAGATTTCAGGGTCCGAATGACTGTCATCGAAATATAATGTTGCATCTTGGTTATATTTCGTATATTTATTCACCCATTTACGTATTTTTTTCCGTACCGCCTTGACAGCTTGCTTCCTCATAAACCTGCTCCGAGTCTTCAAGCCTTGATCCCGTCGTTGCTGCAGCCCTGCACAACTGCCTCCACTCTGTCAAATGCCCCGCCACTCCACAAAACACGACTCCGCGTACTACCCCTCCTCCTCACAGTACCTCTCCGATTCCAGCCAGTCCGCTTCCCCGCCCTCCCACTCCCTGAACAACCCTGCCCTGCCTGCCCCACAGTCCGGCCCAAAGAAAAAACACGTTTGCAGCACCTGCGACCGCGGCTTCACCACCAGCGGTCACCTCGCACGCCATCTGCGCGTGCACACCGGTGAACGAAATCACAAATGCCCCTTCCCTGGCTGTGAAACGCGCTGTTCCAGGCAGGACAATCTCCAACAACAGTAAGTCTCGCTGTCTCTCCTATTGACGTCGCGATCCCCCCCTCGTCTTCATATTCGACCCTGGACGGAGTTACCAGTATTTGCCTCGTCCGACCACTGACATGTCGCTGACCCTCTACTTTAGCTATCGCATCCATCTTTCCCCCGGCTCCCGGAGGAGCTCGAGCTCTGCCACACGTGCTGCAATAGCGCGTGCCGTCGGCGCCAATGGCTCAAAAAATAGTCGGTCTTCTTCGGCAATTGTAACCCCCGAACGGGTACCCAGCGACACACCCTCCCCCCCGCCTGCCCTGGAACACGCGATCATCCCCCCTCCCCCTGACTCCCCCCCGCCGCTCGTACATGCATTTCCTGTGGCCCAAGTACCCGTGTACAATGATAACGTGCACTCTGCAAGCGGCTCGAGTCGTTCTTCAACACCATTGGAAAATACTTATCCGATGATTTCGCCACATTCCCAGGCGTTGACGAATGGGCATATTGCATCGCAATCATCTCCTTTAGCGTCCCACTACAGCGACAGTCCACCGACTTACACCGAATCTTCCCAGCACTCGAACTATGGCTATGTGTCTCCAACATCGCATGCCCCACCGACGAATGCGGTGGATCAACCGTACGAGTTCTCCTACAGCGAAAAATCCCCCTTACCGCGCATTCAGCCCTCCACCCTTCACCATACGTCTATAGACAATATGCATGATCACTCTCCCCCATCTTCTGCGCATCTCTCATCTGTATCTTCTCGTCTATCCATTTCGCACATCTCACATCCGCAGTCGTATCCGAACCACTACCACGCGGTCAGTTCACCGTCTCCAGACTCTTGTCACTCTCTCTCTCCCCATTCCCAGACCTCTGGTCCATCCACGCCCAGCTACTCTGCCTATCAGGACGATAGACACGACGGAACCACCTATCACACCATCGAGTCTATACCTGATCCTTCGGCGCTTGCCAACGGCTACGTGTCTTCGCAGAACCACATCATGCATGGCACCTATCACCACTCCATGATGCCACAACAAAGCCTGCCGAGGTACGATTCCCCGCCTCCCATCTTGGCGCCGATCCAGGACGAGCGAGTGATCCGTGGTGATATTCGCGTCTCGCATGTACAGCATTCTCCAGTGCCCAGCATTCCCAACACGCCACTCTCGAGCTCATACATTCACTCATCTATACACAGCTATCCTTACCATACAACCCATCTCCCCCTCAACCAAACGTGGAAACACGACGCCCTTCTTCGAGGAAGATCCTAACCGAGCAACTTCTAAAAAAACCCGTCTGTGTTAGTTTCCCGTTTGCTGTGTTTCGCTTCTGTCTCGTGGATCGATTCTCTGTATCATTCTATCGCACGCTCGGACGTTTCCTTGTCCGAGCCCACCTACATCACCGTCACCAGAAGTATATACATACTATATAGTCCATAACCAACCAACTGCATGATACTGTACAATGTTGTTTATACATCGCCTCTGAATGTGCCTGATGTACAGTGGTGGCAGTAGCGAATGCTGTGAGGGGGTGAAACCGTGAAACTAACTGCTGGGAGTATCCGCTGTCTCAGGATTGGCGATCATCACGGCCCGGCTAGGAATGGATAAGGCAGTGCAGTGCCACCTAGTCCGAGTGTACCTCACTATTACCATTACCATAAGTCAGCGTCCTATCTCATTCAAAGATGCCCAGCGACCTCGACAGGTGTGTTACACGCCTTTTGATGCACGCAGCTTCTCATTATCATGTCCATCATTCCCATGTACCTCCGATCAATCTGGTTGCCCTATTCAAAATCGCTCGACTACAAGGCAAATTGAACAGCTAACACGCTGTGAACCAATATCCGAGGAACAAGTGAAGAGACTATGCTTCAAGGCCCGTGAGATCCTCATAGAGGAAGCCAACGTTCAGCCCGTGGACTCTCCCGTGACAGTGAGTCGTCTGCCTTGCAATAGATGTGAACGTCCAACGTACTTCTTTCTCGCATTTCCCACCTCTCTCCACATAATCACAATCAACGACAAAAAAAAAAAAGATCTGCGGTGACATTCATGGCCAATTTTATGACCTGATGGAACTATTCAAAGTGGGCGGGTTTTGTCCGGGAACGAATTATCTTTTCATGGGTGCGTCCATCTAGTCTTCTGTGATGGCGTGCTCGTGTGCTACGCCTCCGAGTATACTCACACGCGATTGCCGCAGGCGATTTCGTGGACAGAGGGTTTTACAGCGTAGAAACATTCCTCCTCCTACTCGCTCTCAAGGTCCGATATCCAGAACGCATCACCCTCATTCGCGGAAACCACGAATCCCGTCAAATCACTCAGGTGTACGGATTCTACGACGAATGTCAAAGGAAATATGGGAGCACGAACGTGTGGAGGTGGTGTTGTGAAGTGTTCGATTACCTCGCTCTAGGCGCCATAGTGGACGGCCGGGTGTTTTGCGTGCACGGCGGTCTGAGTCCAAACCTTCAGGCCATCGATCAAGTATGTATTAGTCTATCCAACGGGTGGCTCCGAAACACGCGCAGAGAACTTGGCTCAATCACAACCTTTTTTTGTTTGGTCTCCGCCTCTAGATCCGTGCTATAGATCGCAAGCAAGAGGTGCCTCATGATGGTCCAATGTGTGACCTGTTGTGGTCAGATCCGGATGGTAAGTAACGTTTTCTCGCCGTGCGTTGGTACGCGTTTGCTAACGCTGTGGTACTCGATGTGGGTCGCGTGACATGCCAGACATCACTGGTTGGGGTCTATCTCCGCGGGGCGCTGGGTTCTTGTTCGGTGCTGACATTACCAAGACGTTCGCTCATAACAATGCTATTGACCTCATCGCGCGCGCCCATCAACTCGCGATGGAAGGTTACAAACTCATGTTTGACGGAACCATCGTTACCGTGTGGAGTGCCCCCAACTACTGTTATCGGTGAGTGTTGATGGCCCTCCACTTCCGAACATGCGAATGTCGGCCATTCATCTGAGGATCAATTTCCGGTCATGATGCTTTTTCATCATCACAACTTTCAGGTGTGGTAACGTTGCTTCGATCCTTGAACTGGATGAACACCTCGCTCAGGAGTACAAGGTTTTCTCGCATGCCCCTTCGGTAAGTTCCAGATTCCTATTCCGGATTACATAAATATCCTGGGGTTTTTTACCTCAACCTAAAGGCGATATGCGGGGTTGAACTGACCGCCCATCGCCAAATGAGATTTTTTGATAACGTTTCATTACCATTTCCTCCACTGACCCCACGCTCACGTAGGATGTCCGGTCGATTCCAGCCAAACGTCCGCCTGCAGACTACTTTCTCTGATGAGCCCAAAATCAAGGGGAACGTGTCCGTTCCATTCTAATGAGTGCTCCCATGATGCCGTGACACGGAAAATTCAAAATGCACTTTATGCACTGCGCGTGTAAAAGGCATGGCCGCTGTCATGTTCGCACACTCATTCCGATATCGATATCTTCTTGCTCGGGAGCGCACATTTCTATACCCTTTTCAAGCCGCTTTCTCGATCACGGCTCAAAAGCGTGAGAGTGGCGACGGATCCATCAGAAAAGGCGAGAGTAAAGTTACGAGGTGGCGTGCCTTTAGGCACCGCAAGGACAAGGTCGTGTCAAAGCACTTTTTACTTTCGGTGCTGCACGTCGTTCTGTACACCTCCCTCCGAATTAGACTCGTTGCTGAAACACGGATGACCCTGGCTCAGATACTGAATCTAATTTAAACCGGCAGCTATCGTAATTAAATGGGGTCAGAGGGGAGTGAGAGCTACGTAGGTAACCTGCAACTCTCAATCTCAAATCAATCTCGTGTACAGCCCCTTCCCCTAGGGCTGTGCGCCGCATCCTGGAGACGAATTTACTCGGTGGGTAAACGTTGCAGTAGCAGCTCTTTGTCGTCCGTTCTCACAATGACGATAGGCTGAGGAAGCACAGGCCCTAATGGGTCGATCCGAAACGGCTTCTATCCGCTCTCACGTCGTGCGCGCCTTTTGGTTCAGGAGGTGAGCACAAGGGTTACGTCGCAGCACTGAATGAATAGAAAAAATATATATCCGTATGAACGTGGATTTTCCGTGAGGCGTGTCCATATGACGGTTGTGGCGAAACCTAGTGATCCGGACGAGGAGGTACTTCAAAGGACCTGGGAAACCAAGCATGAATCGAAGGTCCTTCGCCGGCGGTAAGACCAAGTCAGTCAAGAAGCACAAGGTCAAACGCATACATGCACAGGTGCCGTGCGCGGAAGGAGCCGCAAATATCGTTTAGGCAGGGAGCGACACCCTTGGACGTTTAAAGGGCGTTCGTTGGCATGGCTTGATTGGGTGGTTTGGGGAAAGGGACCCCGTCTCCCAGGTGCATGTCCGAGATACCAGGATCAGGATACAACGAATGCCTTTGAACGTTCGGGACGATCCGAGGGCGGTACCACTAGGCAGTTATGAACGAAGCGTGTGTCAGTGCGACGCTCGTCGCCGCATCGAGTACAAAGGCACATGTTCATGTTTGGAGGGGTTGCGCCTCATTCCCCCACGTGCAGTGCACGCCCAAGGGAAAACGTGGCTTTTATTCTCGTTCGCTGAAGTAGAAAAAAAAACAAAGGGCAGACATGTGTGTCACTGAGCACTGCTCCCGACGGTGGAACTGCGGAGCGCGTATCAGCTGTTCCTGGTTCAATGGAAGCAATTGACAGAACACACCTCCAAGATTACTCGTTGTTTGATGGCATTGATCATCCCGATTGGCGCTTTCTTGTATTGTATCTCAGCTTGATCATTCCCAACGATTTATCCGACGTCGGCGGAAATGCTCTGGCGAATGATTTGAATAGAGATTCTTGAGTCGGATGCGACCATTGAAGTCACTTGTCAGTGGCTGAACTGATCTCTCTTGTCACACACATATTGAAACGACCGATCATCGCGACGTTTGCAAAAGCGAACTCTTCAAGTTGCCTTTAACATTTAAACCTTGTTCAACGCGGACAGGTCATGTCAGATTTAGTGGATGAGTCGCCCGTTTCCGCGGTCGTTCTTGCGCGCGCATAGGTATGTAGCAGGGACGAACCCAGACCCTGTGCTAGATCCTGTCCACGTCGAAAATGCCATTTCAGAGGCCCTCGTTGTGACACGTGTGGACGATTTACTCGGTTCAGGTGTGTTTGCATAGACGCTCAGTTCGGGGGCTATAGATTGCAATCTCTTCCTTGCAAGCGATAGGTTTTGCCAGCGGCGCTGGTACCACAGTGATGCGTTCAAATGCGTCAATGGACGACAACACCTCGATTGCAACTTGGGATCTGGAACCCAAGAACCCAAGCCACTCGCGCGGACAAACACAGACATGCTTGTTACAACGTCGCTTGGAAACGTCCTTGAATCTTTTGAGATAAGTACCAGCCTTGGCTCACTGACCGGAGGTGACGGGTGAGGTACCGTTGGGTCACGATTGCTTTTAGCGCAGCCACGGCCCTGAATTACTCCTTTCGTGCTAGCCGGCCTGCCGTCAAGTAGGTGTTTGCCTGAGGTTCAACGAACCAGTGCTAACGCGTGGCAGAACCCTTGTGCTTCGCAGATCCTCCCAAATCCAAAAGTTCAAGTTGAATGCAAGTCAGTGAGACGACGCGACACGATTTCCTATCTGCTTGTAACAGAGCATGGCTCTCACCGAACTGGAGCCTTACAGGCTCTTATGTCAGAGCCCAAGTCATTTTACGGAAACGAGTGCGAATGTTTACACCACTTACTGAACTCGAGTAACTTTAAGGCAACATATATGTAATTTATCGTCAAATTGAACTTGACGTACCGTACACAGACTGTTGATTTTCTTCCCTTCACTTTCAGTTCCTCTTTCCCACTTACCACCATAGCCAGCAAAAATGGCTATCATTCCTTTGTTCAGAGTAATCATCTTTAGTGAGCCTATTATTAATGGTGTTAAACCGCAGGCTGACGATATTTTTAGTACTCATCACGATCCTCTCGCTCGTCGTGCTAGGGCTTTGTGCCCACATCGAGTGGTTGATTTCTGGGTATGTTGACATTTACTCGTCTTTCGTTCCACTCGGACTCGGCGTGTCGTCTCTCTCGATCGTCTCCCTCCCATTGTTGTGAGTGACATTCTTCTTTTCCTTGGTCCAACCGTCTTGATGTGTGAATAGCTTGGCCCTGGGAAATCGGGGTCGTGTTTGCACGTCCACGATTATATTTGAAACCATCTGGTTCTGTGCGTAATGGCCCAATGATCGTGGATTTCTAGCTGTCTGACATGGATGAAAATACATGACAGTTATTTTGTGGTTGTTGTGGGCAGGAACTGCTGGCGATACTGTCGCCGGAAAAACATACTACTACCCTGGTGGATGTTCCGGCTTGAACGATTATTATTGTAGGCCAATGATTTCGTCAACATGAAACGAGCAAACTCACCGTCTTACAGATGTGGACCCGGTGGCCACTCAGATTTGCTCTGAAATCACGGCGATAGAAGTGTTTGCCTTTGTCAACTTCTTCTGCGGTCAGCTCCTTGTTGTTGTCGTTATTGACGTGCTTACACCCATATCCATATCCTCAGCGTTCATTTACTACGATGTCATCTTCTTGTATGCCATCATCAATGCCATTCGTGGCAGAGGTGTCTGGACTGTTTCGGTCAAGGAAGCCGTTACCGGCGTTCTCAACCCGGTTCAACCTCAGTTCCACGCACCACCTGCTATGCAATACCAGAGCTACAGCGCGCACCCCTCCAATGTTCCCCCTACCCAGCCATACGGTGTACCTCCTCAGCAAGTCCCTGTTTATGGTCCCCCTGCTCAACCCTACGTTGTGTATCCACAGCCAGGAATCCCTCAAGGCCTCCCTGCGCAGCCGTACCATGCGTATCCGCAGCCGATGCCCCCTCAAAGCTCCTCTCCCCAGCAGTATAATGCCTATCAACAGCAATCTCCTCAAGCACCTGTCCCTCCGGCTCAGAGCCAGCCATACAACTACACCCCCGCTCCCGGCTCTCAGCAACGGGTCAACTATACTGCCTACACTCCCAGCCCGACTGCCAACAACGCCCCTCCTCCCCCGCAACCGAACTACGGATCGCACCCCGCCAGCGGTCCCCAGGCCCCGCATACGTTGCCTAGTATGTATCAAAGTCAAGAACAACCCCAATTACCATCTCCGTACGATCCATAGTGGGGATAGCTGGGTCGTGTTTTTCTCGGGAATCATACGCGCGGTGCAGTGCGTCAAGTATAAAACCCCCCCGTTAAGTCGTGCGTAATCGATTACGATGTTACGATACCAAACATTTCTTGTGCCAAATATATTATCGTCCGCTGTTAGTTTCATCCGTTGGCTGAACTTTTTTCTCTACATATGTGACGCATGCAAATGCGTTGGCGTCAACCTTGAATGACAAGTCACAAGGACTCGGAGATGAGTCCAGTGCACCCACGTCGCGACGTTTCGGCAGGCGCGTCGGTGTCTTACTAACCTGCCTGATATATACACGACGGCTTCTTGATATTGTCGGGTGGTCCAAAGGGGGCTACCTTGATAATCGTACGCTCTCACGTCGCTCGACGATGGGGACATTTGAACAAATACTATTGAAACGTCGCCTGCCTCGAGGCTCCTTTTCCGATGCGAGGAGCACGGGAGAAGAAAGCAAGAACATAAAAAGCATATGGGCACCGCTTGAGCTCAGCCACGTTGTACCCGCCCTTGATCCCAATGTATGTATAACTTTTGTTTTTTTTTCAATATGTCCATTGCGAGCAACGCTTTCGGACAACAGGGTCGGGAGCGGCAACCTCGGTGACGCGCCGTACCAAATAATGGTGGCCCAGAGGCGTCGAGGCTCCGCGGTTGAAGTTTGCCTCGGAGCGAGACTCTCTGATCGGGGACATCTTTAGTTGCCTCTAGAACGCTTGGCAGTCCTATTCACCGTCGGGTGGCACAGCAGTCCGAGTCGCTACTGTTCGGCACATGTGTACATGCACGGCGTCCGGCAGTACGACTAGTGTATCATGATCAATTTCACATGTGCGCGTGATGCATACCTCGGAGCGAAAAAGCCTTGGGTGGCACGCGCATCATGTGCCGTCGCGTATTATCGCGACCAGGAGAGGAAACCACGCCCCTGACCAACAGCATTGCATTCGCATTTCCGAGTTCATTGCGAAGCACAAAGACGTTGATGTCGATGAGATGCCGTGTGTGTGTATGGATCAAGGAAATAAGTATATGACGGCGCCGCCCACTGGCTCTCTGGATTCAGTCACCCCCAAAAGACTGAGTTAAGTTTATCACTGGAATAGTGCCTCGTGGTGAGCGCGTTGTCTCCCCATCAGTCTTCGTGCGCATCAGACCTCGGAGAACCCACTTTTGCGTTCGTGCAAACAAGATTAAAGATCTTCCGGTCGATCCACCAACGGAACAAACAAATTGTCAACCTTACAAGTAGGAACTAATCGTGACATTGTAAAGGGGATCGGGGCTACATGGAAGTCGAGAATGTACGTGTGCACGCAACGAGTGTGTATGAAATAGAATCTAGGGCGAAGTCACGATGTGGAGCGTGGGACAGACAGGTGGTGGATGGTAGGTAGGTTGCGGGAGAATGATCCGTCAATCTTGATTATGCTTTTCCTTTGGTTGCATTTTTGCTAATCAATTTCGCCTTCTCTATCGCTGCTTGACCTGTAGAGGAGTCTAAGCTGTGCACACGTAGGAGTCGTTGGGAAATGGTACTCACTCTGTCGGATGAGGTTCTTCTTGTAGTCGATGATAGTGATATCTTGCTTCGTGAGGTTGCGAATAGTTTTGTCCTTAACTTCCCAAAGATCTTCGGCGACTTGGGAAATGAGCCCTGATCATGAAATGGAAACATTAGCAGGGAGCAGGCAGTGAGACGACAAAATACGCACGGAAATCATGGGAAACGATCACAACGCCACCTTCAAACTCTTTAATGGCAAGAGCGAGCGCATCAATAGAACCCATATCCAAATGGTTGGTGGGTTCGTCTATCCGACGGGCGTCGGCGTCACTTGTTATTTGCCGAGATAATAATACCACGTACCTAGGAGAAGTATGTGCGGATGCTCCATAGATAGCTGTGCGAATACAACACTAATTTGATGGATTAGTTCAGGTTAAGTGACTCTCAGATCAGTCTTCCTCTTCTCACCGATTCCGCAGACCATCAGACAGCTGTCTGATAGGAGAAACCTGATGTGAGCCAGATAGACCAAATCTACCGAGTTGCTGTCGCCATGCCTGTATAGGGGAAGCGGCGTGAGACAATTGCGCGGTTAGGAGGCTGGGTAGATTCACCTGCAAGTCCTTCTCGGGGTACTTCTCGGCAAATATGCTTTGGAAATACTCGATTGGCGACTTGTCGTATGGAAGTTGATCGGCGGAATGTTGCGAATATTTCGCTAGCTTCAAAGCGGCGTGCTTAGATACCGTTCCCTCGCATGGTTGGAGTGCGCCAGTGATAAGGTGGAGAAGGGTAGATTTTCCTGCACCATTTGCGCCAAGGATGGCGATGCGAGAGTCCATGCTATAGATCAGAGTGAGCTAGGGGGAAACCACCACGCAGATTACGAGGTGTCACTTACTCGATACCGAATGACAGATACTTGTACAAGTAATCCTCCCGTCTTCCCGAATAAGAGAAGGCAACGTCGTTGAAGGCGATAATAGGAGGTGGGAGCCTGCGGATATCTTCAAAGTGGAAGCGCAGTGGTCGTGGGGTTTCAACCTTCTCTATGAGACCTGCGGCTTCCATTTTGTCGATGATCTTCTGCTTGGATTTGGCTTGTTTCACAAGATTGGCATATGTACCGGCGGATGCGATGAATCTAATTGGAGTTTGTCAGCGATTTATCAGATATCCCAACGGAGTATCTTACTTTTTGATGTGGGCAATTTCCTCTTGCTGTTTGTGATACGCTTTCATCTGATTGACCTCGTTCTCCTTTTTCGTGCGAACGTAGGTCGAATAATTACCCGTGTAGTACACAAGCTTTTTCTTCATCGTCAGGTCCATGATGTTCGTACACACAGAGTCCATGAAATCTTGCGAATGGGACGTGATAACGAGGACGTGATTATATGTAGACAGGTAGGCCTCCAGCCAAACAACCGCTCCCAAGTCAAGGTGATTCGTTGGTTCATCGAGTAGCAGTAGATGCGGTTTGACGAACAGGGCTCGGGCGAGGGCCACTCTCATTCGCCAACCACCACTCATATCCTTGGTCGGTTTCTGCATCATTGCCCGACTGAAACCTAGACCGTGGAGAATGCTTCCTGCTTTTACTTCAAATGTGTTCGGATCCATTTCTTCAAGCTCTTCATATGCGGTATCGAGGGCTACCTCGTCGACCTGATCGGCGAGGGACAGCTCTTCGATCCGCTTTTCGAGTTTAGCAACCTTCTCTTTTGCAGAAGCAATGATGAAATCGAGCGCGTTCACGTCGGATGGTTCGGCCTCTCCCCGCACGAGATAAATATCAATGTGAGGAGGAATCTCAAGGTCGCGCTCCGCTATTGATTGAAGGAATGTCGACTATAACGTCGTGAGCAATCGTCACGCGACAGCAATAGCTAAACGAACCTTTCCAGATCCATTCTCGCCCAGGAGACCATACCGCTGCCCATAGTTGAGGGATATCTCGGCGCCCTCAATGAGTAAACGCCCATGGAAGGAAAGCGTGTAAGAATCGATCTTGATATCTCGGCCTTTTGGATCAGAGACGAGCACACCAGCGGCACTCCTACATGATGCTTAGTAAAGATCTCATAGCTACGCAAAATACGTACCTCTCTGTCGCGATTTGAAGTTTTGCCATTGAGGTCAGGTCATCGGTGCTGTTCGCGGCAGAAACGCCGGTGAGTGGAGTGTTGGTAGCGCTGCCAATCATGGATCCCGTTGGGGTCGAGGTAGACGTTGCAGTTTCACTTTGATTGTATTGCTTTGCCGCCTGTTTTGCGGCTTTTTCTGCGAGTCGTTTCTGCTTGGATGCTGAAGGCGGCATTTGTGGAAGGTGAGGAAAGACAAGCTTGTGAGTACTTGATCGATGTTGGAGCTCTTCGTAGTACTGGCATCAATTTACCTTATCAAGCACATCGCAGGATTACTAAGCTATCCAGATTTGGTCAAAACCGAGTTTGCCAGTCCTTACCTTTGACCGAACTTGAAGAGTCCGAGGAGACCTGTGGGTGACGAGCGTAACCGTTGAGCAGACATGTCCAACAGCAGGGTGAACAACGAAAGGACGATGATGAACCCGATTTGACGTAAGCTTCCCTCAGTTTCTTGTCCCCGGTGACACGAGCGGAACCACATGGCAGCAAATATTGGCTGCTCTCGAGCCTATCAACAGTTAGGTTGAATTATAAACCAACCTCGCTCACTTGTAGAATATACTCTCATTATTTAAGGACTCAGCCATCGTCTTTAGTTTAAGTTAGAGATAGCACCAAGCAGCGTTGAGTTGGGGGCCGTAGTGAAGGTCTTATATACTAAGTATAATTTCAAAGATATGGGTCCTTGGCTTCTCCGAATGCTGGACCTGCTTGCACCCGATTACTAGCGACACAGGTTACCACGGGGAGTCGACGTCGAGTTCCCTGAATTACTGGATAATAAAAATTTATGAGCCAAACGAGGTACTGTGTTACCTCGCGGAACGCGTTTTCTTGAGTCACTTTTTGTAATAGAGCTGGCTGAAAGGTCGGGTAACTGAAGCATGTCTATTGAGGTGGTGGCTGTGTCGGCTCTATGTATCCGAATTTGTCGTGTCCTCTGATCTGCTTAATCCCGCCATGTCTTTCCTCACCCGCTGGTTTCGCAAGGTCTGCAGTAACCACATTTCAAGTTCCAACACTAACTCCTAGTGCGTTTAGCAGAGGAAATCTGAAGATTATGAAACAATTCTTTATGGACTCGCAGCAGACGTACAGAAACGTCAGACGCGTCTCGCTGAGATCCGCCTGCGCGAACGACGTACAACGCTGCAGTTCACGCTCGGGACGTTTTTCCTATGGTTTGCCTACGTCACTCTATGGTATACGCGGACGTTACCATCAACGTGGCACGACTCGACATTCGGAACCGCGGGGATGGTCGTTGGACCTGTTTTGTATGTGGCATGCTGGACATTCTTCACTTGGTGGCAAGCTCATACCCGAACCCTAAAGGATTCTGTTTGCGCGTAGGATGATGCAAATATGGTACTCGTGGAAGGGTAACCGCGAGGGTTCGTCCCGTCTTTTCCTCCTAATTTCACCATTCATCCCCGTCACTCACTCCTTGCGTTCAGAAAAGACGCTCAGGGAGGTGCTCAAGAAGCAACGCGCCACAGTAGAGGAGATTAAGGCGAAAACGAATTATTACAATACGCGCAATCTCATCGAGAAATACGACGAACCTTCATCGCTTAGTCCAGGCGCCACTCCCTTGCGGAGGCGAAACGTTCCCCTTCCTTCTGTGCCCCAGACCCCAATTGTGCAACAGCCACCTCCTTTGGCTCCCCAGCAGCAACTTTTACAAACACCAAATGGACAGGTTCCTGGCCCGATGTTATTACTCTCCCGTGTGTTCTACTGTTCCCTCAGTCACCCGCTGCGTTGACACATGAATCATTTAGCAACACCCCAACCTATACAAGCAGCACGTAAACATTGGTACGACAAGCTTGCAGATGCGATCCTGGGTGATGATGACGACCAATCTACGACTGTCTCTGCTTCACGCTATGCACTCATCTGTCAGAAGTGTTTTGCTCACAATGGTCTTGTCAAAGAAAACGTGTGGGAAGATACGCGTGAGTCCTTTGCATGATTGCGACATGCGGTTTTTCACTACCCCTCGGACAGAGTATGTTTGCCCCAAGTGTGGATTCTTTAACCCTTCGGCGCGATCGAAGAAGCGAGCTGCGCAGCGCACACCTTCACCACCATCGACGCAGCATCTTTCACCCGATCACGTGCCACAGCAGCTGCTATCTGCATCGAGCCTCGAAAGCGAACCAACATCAAGCGGGTCGAAAGATGTGAAGGACGATTCAACGCAAATGGACATTGAGTGATGCTCCTTGAATGGGTTTTCGGACTTAGATAGTAGTATCGACGACAATACATCTTCCATTCCTTTAGCTTTCTCCAAGGTACAAACTGTTACAAAATAGTTGCAGTCATGGCAGCGTTTTCCTCCCGGAAACACGAGACGAATTGCCCAACAAACTTGACCTGTGTGTATCTCGACCTAGTTACGCTTGATAAAGCAGCTTGTTCTGTTGATTAATAAAACACTGGAACGCAGGGAGATCTGTCACGGATGCGACACCCTGGAGAGCGTCATGGGCAAATTACGCAGGCTTTAAAGGGGATTCTTTACCTTCCATGACATGAAGACTTGTACCATCGGTTAGTGTCCGAGTCTTTAGAGCAACCCAAGTATCAACTCACAGTTTTGCGGGTCGTACTTCTGTTTGATGGACAACAGCTCCGCATACTTGTACCCAAAGAAAGCTAGAGTTGACAAAGCAGTAAGCACATCACAGATTCTCTTCGACACCAAGGTCGTGATGGTACCTTCTTGCCAGTCTGCCTCGAACGGGTCTCCTTCGTTTTGGTAGCTACTCTTGATGCCCAACGCGGTCAGCGGCGAGACAGCATTGTGAATGGCCGTCATGACCTTGGCGTTCGTGGTCGCATCGAGTCCAAGCGTCCACGAACTGCGAAGGCGACGAGCATCGTCCAAATCAGTCTTGCCTCTCAACGCGGACGACTTGGGAGAGAGGTCTGTCGAACACTCACGCAGCGTAGTAGACATGCCACGCGGCTGTATACAGCCCCGGGTTCGCACCAGTATTGTTCATCAAGTAGGACGTTGCAGCGGGAAAGGATCCCAAGATGATAACTGGAACATTGCCGAATAAGCCTCCTCCTGACCCGAGCGGTTGGTTGACAATTTGCAGCCCTTTCCAGATTGCTTCGGCAACGGCTGTGATTGACGACGAGTTAGAGGGGTCGATGGAAGATTTGGGGACGAGGCGAGAGTTTTGTTGGTTTGAGGCACCGTAGGGGGTGGCCTTGTCGATGTAAGGTCCGAGGTGCTGTAGAATGGCGGCGCTGATCGTGGGGAACATCAACGTCGTGTTTGAGGTGACCCTGTAGCTTGACGAACGATCCTTGAGCTCTTCGAAGAAGGGGTAGAGCTCAGATAGGTTGGCGGTGCTATCGAGCCAATAAAAAGACTGATGGTGTAAGGTGATCGGCGAGGACGGACGGAAGAATTGAGTATACATACAAGCATGTATTGGTCCTGAAACATATAGAAAAGGGTCGCGATGCCTTTGTTCGTCCAGCCGTTCTGATATTTGGCCAAAAGACTGATAAATTCAATACCAAGCGTAGTCACGTTTTGGGAAGCACTGGGCACGACGGAGAGTTCAGAAACACCGATCGCAACAGGAGGGTGGACCCGAATGGTTGCGGAAGCTACAAGAATCAGGGAATCAGCGTGGGGGACGACATGGATTGCTACGCACTGACAATACCCCAGCTGCCTGCTCCCCCTCCCCGAAGAGCCCAAAACAAGTCGGAATTCTGAGCTTCGTTTACCACCCTAATCTGTCCATCTGCTGTGACAACCTACCATCACCGAGTTCGATCTGATGGAACGTTCAGGGGAAGTGGAATTACCTCGAATTCGAGGGCATTATCTGCCTGTTTCGGGGGAAATCAGCTTGATCATCCACGGACAAAAGTGGAATCTTACAGCGAGCCCATACACAGGTGTTAGCCTATACCAGAGCCAAAACTGTCAAGAACTGTTTCTCGCGCAAGAAAAAAAAAAGAAAAATTACAAGCTATGTCCACCTCCTTGCAGGTAGCCCCCAGCTGAAATATTTCAACGACAAGTTTGGGAAGCTTAGTGATCAACTCACCGGCTCCAACAGTCAAACAGTCTCCAATGACTGGAGAAAAAAGATTTGTGGCAGCGTAATTGTAAACTGCATCACATGCAACTTTGGATACTGCAGGTTCAAAGTTTTTAGGTACTTACTATGGTACAGCTGTGCGCCCGCGCCGATAGTCAAGGCGGGAACGGGGGAAGCATCCGACCCCCGAGGAACGAACTCTGGTACGTAGCTGAGATTATCCAACAGGTGCGTGTACACCTGAAGGGTGGACGGAGCAGCAGAACGCCCTAAATAGTCATGACCTGGGCCCCTTGAATGAATAGAGCCCACATGAAGCAGAGGATAAGCCAAAAGACCTGTATTCTTTACGGTAACCTTCATGTTATGAGCGTTCGCCCACTTGACAACCACACTCGCGTCCCGGGCATTCAGGACTGAAATGCTATAAGGCGGAGTCGACCCTTGATAGCATGTTCCATCGCTAATTGGCTGGGGGTTGGAATAGTTCAAAGCGCAGCCTTGGCCATAGCCACAAGACTCCCAGTTTGACCACAAAAGCGCCTCGGGAACTGCTTCGCGCTGAAATCGTTGGAGTCAATCTCGCGGCAAGGTATGCAGCACACAAAATACTGAAAACATGCCCGGGTGTCGTTATCGTATCCCGAAAGCACCAACTGACATTCTTCTGCATTGTAGAGCGGGTCGGAGGTGTAACAAACAGCTGCCCATGGCCTGAGGGCTTGAAGGCGTCCACCAACGGAGCAGTTCAACGAAGCCCACGCGGAATCACTCGGCCAAGCGCCACTGGAGAGCGAAGCAAAGGTTGGGATAGCATATGGCACTTGCTGCACCTGTGTTATTGCGATACTTGGAGCGGCGAAGAAGATAATTTTGCGCATGAGTTGTGGTACAGTTGTACTACACATGAACACAGACTCGTTGGGAAATTAACTCGCATCCTTCTATTTATAACACACGAAGCGCCACGTCCGTGGCAACACCCGCTACGGATGCATTGTCAAGAGCCAAAGCCAGCATATAGATACATTTGTTCAATTCAACTACGATCCACGGCCCCTCACCACCAGACAGGGAATGTGCTTAGTTTCCAGGGGAATCAATGATTGTATTCTCGAATATCAGAAGAGGTGACAGGCTCAGTGCAAAATGCGGAAGGTGTCGAGGCGTCGGATTCCTTCGCACATCGTCCTAAAAGGCCCGTGTTTGATCGACAACCATAACGTCGTGTGAGACGCAGTGCCGAAGCAGCGCATCCATATTCCCATCGAAAAGAT
>JBBPRQ010000586.1:0-20572 GCA_038093095.1 Boletus insuetus | reverse complement strand
TTGGCCCATATCAACACAGTCAAACTAGGATTAAAGAAGGTAGCACAATGGGCCATGCATGACAAGGAAGGGACTTGGATAATGAAGGACCAAGCCAGAGACGGAACCGACTGTCCAACCACCAGTGGCAATACGTCCCTCCTAGTGCAAAAGCTCATCAAGATCGGAATTGACTGTGCAGCTAGGCTTAAGGCTCGCAGCTTAGGCAATCTGAGTCACGACCTGGGTAACATAGGACCAGGCAAGGACATGGATAACATAGGACCATGCCAGGATTTTTGAAAGGTGGAGAAGGGTTGACATTGTCCTCCACCTCTATACAAAACACCACTCAACATATATCTCCAGTATTTGTATTAGGGGCAGCTTCGCAATCTATCACGATTCCAGTCACTCTTTACCCCCCTGATCGTACTGTGTTCAAAATCGTCGACACTAAAGCCCTGATTGATTCAGGCGCCACTGGGTGCTTCATCGACTACACTTTGGTCACAGCGTGTGGAATCCCCACTTCAAAATTAAAGACTCCCCTGTGGGTAAGCAATGTAGATGGTATGCCTAACCATAACAGCCTTATACGCAAGAAGGCAACAATCTTGATGAAAGTCGGAGAAACCACCCATCTCCGAGACTTCCTTGTTATTGACTGTGGCAAGGACGATGTAATCCTAGGGCTTCCATGGCTCCGCAATACCAATCCGGAGATAGACTGGAGTACAGGAAAGGTGCGACTGCCCAAGGTGGAACTGACCAACCCGGAGTTGCCCAGTGGCAAAGGAGATCATGCTGCCACTATAAACATATTCAATAGGAAATGCCAAGTAACAAAACTCCAACAATGGTGAGCGTGATGGTGGACAGGTGCGGTTGATTCAGAATTCACTGCCCAAAAGGGGGAGGTTACGCTGAAGGTCCCTGAGGTGGAACCAACCACCCAGGAGGAGGAGATTCCCAGACTCTTAGATTGTGAGGAGGACAATGACAAAGAAGAGCACCCCAGGCCCTCAATAAGAAAAACTACGATTTTGACTTTCCTGGCTCAGGAAGCAATGAAAAGCAAAACTCAACTCCCGCGGGAGTTTCAAGACTTTGAGGACATCTTCCAAAAGAAGGACAATGGTCCCCTTCCACCATATCAATCATTCAATCATGACATCGATCTAGACAATACTTTCACTCCATGAGTCACAAAGGTGTACCTGCTCAACCCTAAGGAGCGAGAGGCATGCCAAGAATTTATTCAAGAACATCTAAAGGCCAGACGTATATGCCCATCAAACTCTCCCCAGGCCTCTCCATTCTTCTTTGTTTCCAAGAAAGATGGTAACCTGAGACCATGTCAGGACTACCGCTACCTCAATGAGCATACCATCAGAAACGCGTACCCTCTCCTGCTTATTGGAGACCTGATGAACAAGCTCAAAGGTTCTTGCTACTTCACGAAGATGGATATTTGCTGGGGATATAACAATATCCGGATCAAAACTAAAGATGCCTGGAAGACGGCATTCATCATGCCCTTCGGCCTCTTTGAGCCTCTCGTAATGTCCTTCAGCCTTTGCAACAGTCCAGCAACCTTCCAGTTGTTTATGGACTTTATTTTCAAGGATATGGTGGTGGAAGGATGGTTGATCATCTACATGGATGATATGTTGATCCACTCCAAGGATCTTAAGGAACACCATGACAGGATGAGGCGAGTTTTGGAGCAGTTATGAGACAACTGACTCGGCCTCATACTAGAAAAGTGCATGTTCGACGCCCTGGAAGTAGAGTTCCTCAGCATGATTGTTCGTGAAGGGGTCATCAAGATGGACCCTACCAAGCTCTCAGCGATCGCAACCCGGGAACCTCCGAAGTTGGTTCGTGCAGTCCATTCGTTCATTGGATTTTGCAACTTCTACCACAAATTCATTCCCAACTTCTCTGACATCATGCAACCAATCTTGGATTTGATGAAGAAAGGGCAGCCATGGTCCTGGATGCATGAGCAACAGAAGGCTTTCGACCTCCTCCAAAAGGCCTTCACCTCCGAACCAGTATTAAAGATGCTGGATACCTCAAAACCATTTTACATAATGACAGATGCCTCAC
Organism: Boletus insuetus; assembly: GCA_038093095.1. Taxonomy (NCBI): domain Eukaryota; kingdom Fungi; phylum Basidiomycota; class Agaricomycetes; order Boletales; family Boletaceae; genus Boletus; species Boletus insuetus. The sequence continues at coordinate 18,478 of JBBPRQ010000586.1, read as the reverse complement.
TCACCACAAGCGGTGGCATATTGATGCAGAAGGATGGCAATGGTGACCTGCATCCAAGCTGCTATGTATCTAAGACATTCTCACCAGCAGAACGCAACTACGACATCTATGATTGAGAACTTCTGGTGGTTATATGCGCACTAGAAGAATGGCAGCATTATCTTACCAGAACCGACTGGCCCATCACTGTGCTCACAGACCACAAGAATCTGTGTTATTTCAAGGACCCAAGGAAGCTGTCTAGGTGGCAAGCTAGATGGCTATTAACGTTACAGGACTACAACCTCCTGTTCCTACATACTCCGGGGATTAACATGGGCCCTGCGGATGCGCTCTCGCGTAAGGATGACGTGGAAACGGCCAATGACAACACTGCTGTCTCCTTACTGCCAGGAGAGCTTTTTATCAAACGACTCAACACAGACCTCCGGACTTCTATTGAGAAGTTATCCTCCTCTAACCCATTCATTATCTCCCAGCTACGCTTGCTCCATGAGGGTGCATCGGGCATTCCCCACTCCTCTATTCATGACTGGTGCTATGACGATGGGATTCTTTATTTTAAGGACCGGGCCTACATACCCGAGGATCACCAACACGACCTCCTACATGTCTTGCATGATTCACCTGTGGGCGGTCATGGCGGGTATTACCAAATGGTTAACCTCGTCCAACACAACTATTGGTGGCCCAGCCTCACCGCATTTGTGCACCGCTTCATCCAGGGCTGTGCAACCTGCCAGGCCAACAAGGTCAATACTCACCCAACCATTCCCCCATTGACTCCACTCCCTGTTGCCTCCTCCCGACCTTTCCAGTGTGTCTCTGTCGACTCATTACAGACTTGCTGCTGTCGCACAGATATGATTCTGTCATGGTCGTGGTTGACCATGGCCTTACAAAGGGGGTAATTTTCACCCCATATCACAAAAGCATGGACACCGAGGGCGTTGCGCAACTCTTTTTCGAAAAAGTCTTCCCACGGTTTGGACTCCATGACAAGATTATCTCGGACCGCAGTCCACAATTCGCCTCGGCCTTCGCTCGAGAACTGGCCAGGCTTCTTGATTATGATCTGCTCCTTTCCTCCACTTACCATCTGCAAACCGACGGAGAAACAGAACGGGTCAACCAGGAACTCGAGACTTATCTTCAGATCTTTTGCCAAGGTGATGCTTCCTATTGGTCGGATCTCCTTCCAATGGCGGAATACTGTCACAACTCCTCTGTCCACTCCGTGATGGGAAAGACCCCCTTTAGCCTAATGATGGGGTACAAGTTGCGTGCCTACCCATAGATCAGAACAACATTCCTTCCCACCCTTGAGAAACAACTTGGAAACCTCGACGAAGCCTGAAAGGAAGCCACTGCTGCACACAAGAAGGCACAAAGATATATGAAGGAACATGTAACCTTGAAATTCAAACCCTGGAAAGTCGAAGATAAGGTGTGGCTCAAGGGCCACAACCTGAGACTCCACTACCCCTCTAAGAAACTCGCTCCTTGACGGGAAGGCCCGTTCGAGATTACTCAAGTCATATTGCCCGTATCATATAAACTCCGGCTCCCACAAATGTGGAAAATTCACAATGCCTTCCACGCCTCCCTTCTCACTCCATATAGAACTACTGTGGAACATGGGGATAATTTTATCCCACTTCTGCCAGATGTAATAGATGGAAAAGAGGAATTCAAAATCTATCAAATCTTAGCCCATCGGGGCTCCGCTCGATGCCATCACTATCTTGTTTTGTGGAAAGGATACCCGTCCTCTGAAAATACCTGGGAACCCGAGTCTAACTTGGGACATGCCACCAACCTTGAGGAATATAAGGCAAGGGATCCCCTCGCTTTTCCTCCATAACCATCACATACCACTCTCATCGTTTTCAAGTGTTGAGCCCCAGCTCCACTATATGTTGTCAAATGCATCCTCCTATGTCTACATTATCCCGGCCGACATCCCTGTCTGCATCCACCAACTTCCAACCCACTCTCGTAGAATCCTCTATTGCGCTGTCCTCGAAAATGCTGCTGCCTCTATTGCCTTACCATCCATTCCCACTTACTGGGACGTTCCCATACTCCGATCCTTGGTGGGCATATTCCACACCTACGCCACCTCCCACACTCTCCACACCCAGCTCTTCCCTGATGGGACCTTGCCTGTCTATGCTGCTGCCATGGAGCAATCCATCCATGAGTCTCGAGACGCAATTCTTGACGCACTCCATGACCATGGATTTGACAACGTCTTTCGGGGACTCCCCAGACCCCTATTTGCTCACATTCTTCGACCAATCCTTAACACACTCCCTGCCAACCTACAGCGATACTACTTCAATGACGATGAGAATCACCCATGGGATTGGGACACTTGGGCCCAGGATGAGGTTGATGGATCTAGGAGAGGGGAGGATGGAGGTAGTGACACAGGGACTGCCTCAACCGATTGAACCGCCTCCTGCACGCCCATCCCCGTGCCACCTCCACCAACCCCAGCCTCTCGCACTACTACCGCCAGACCAACTGATGGTGGCAGTGGAGGAGTTAGTGGCGATAATCACCCCCGAAGTCTTTCAGAACTCCCCATGTCCTCCAATGAGGTTCGAAACTTCCTCGCCACAATCCCCCTGCTTGGAGCCACCACCCCACCTCCCAACAACATCGTTTTCCCTACCCATGAACACCCTGTCTCTCCGTCACCTGCCACAGGTTCTTGTAAACTCAAGTGGGCTAAGGCAACACTTTGGTTCGGACTCCTGTCCTCTGCCGCATGAGCTGTGGCAAGCCCTGCCAAAAGACTGCAAAACCGTTTGCGCACAGACACACCCTATGTAATGTGCAGCGCAGTTAGTGACAAGTGAAGCATAAGGTTACCTTGGTCTGAACGAGTTCAATGAGTGGAGGATGAGGTAACGAGTAGAGGGTCCTGCTAGGGCAATGTCTACCACAGTCTATCTCAGAAGATGAACTGAGACTCGAGGTGGACTCAATGGTCTCTGATATCCAGGTGCTAGCCGCTGGAGCTCTCGGATCACTAGAACTATGCTGATATTGCGTAGAACTAGCTTAGGGAAAATACAGGCTAGAAGTACAGAGTTTATATATGGTAGGCCCCTGGTCCGTGCGAGTAAGGTAAGTGATATAATAGGAAAAAGGAGATGGGAGTCTGAAGGACAACCATGCTCCGTATAGTCCATCCTGATGATGTAGAACTGTGGGATGTGGCAGTGTGATCTAAAAGAGGAACACTGCACAGGTGGAAGTCTGAAGGAATCCCGTGTGGAAGCAGATCAGAAAGGAAGAGCTAAATATAGAGCAGAGGTGGGGCACCGTGTGAGTCCGTAAACAATAGATGTAAAAGGAGAAACTATCTGGAGGACGACTCCAGTACGAATACAACTCCGTAGAGTGAGAAATAGAGTCTAGGGAAAAGACAAGTAAAGTGGCGTAGCCGCGCAAGCATAGATAATATAGAGAAAAAGAGTACCCCCTTCATAGACCATAACACCCTACCTGTTACAGTCTACTAAGGGGGTACACTTTTTCCATCTTCACTACGTTTATGCTGTCGTTCTCCTTTACTTGTTTCTCTTTAGACTCTATCTCTTACTCTATGGAGTTGTATTTGTACTGGAGTCATCCTCCAGATAGTTTCTCCTTTTATGTCTATTGTTTATGTACTCACACGGCGCCCTGCCTCCACTCTATATTTAGTTCTTCCTTCTGTTCCACTTCCATACAGGATTCCTTCGGACTTCCACCTGTACAGTGTTTCTCTTTGAGATCACACTGCCACTTCCCACAGTTCTGCATTATTGGGATGGACTATAAGGAGTATGGTTGTCCTTTGGACTCCTGCCTCCTTTTTCCTTTTATATATCACTTACCTTACTCGCACAGACCAGGGGCCTACTGTATATATACTCTGTACTCTATCATGTATTTTCCCTAAGCTAGTTCTACGCAATATCAGCATAGTTCTAGTGATACTTCCCAAGAGCTCCAGCGGCTAGCACCTGGATATCGGAGACCGTCGAGCCCACCTCGAGTCTCAGTTCGTCTTCTGAGATAGACTGTGGTAGACATCGCCCTAGCAGGCTCCTCTACTCATTACCTCACCCTCTACTCATTGAACTCGTTCAGGCCAAGGTAACTTCACGCTCCGCTCGTCACTAACTGCGCTGCGCATTACAAAAGAACTAGCTTCTCCCCTTGTCCCTATCTTTGTGTAGAGGACACACCCCACCGCCAACATTTCCCGATTTGGTCTATTCAGAGATTCCTCTAGCCCAGAGCCAGGTCCTTCTGCTCTGCTCCCTCCGTTGGCACCTCCTGGTGCTAACCCTTCCCCTCTCTCGTGCATCCACGAACTACCTCTCGGACATGCCTTCTTTGTACCCCTCCTGTTACGATTCTCTCTTTTGTTTCTTGTTTGTATCAATGATGCGTCTCGTCTACTCTCCACGGACTTATCTTTTCTTTCTTTTATGATGACACATTCCTCTCACGTGTTCTTCCCGCCGGCGTCCCGACAGTCTCCACTTACTTAGTCATCATCTCTTCCACCCATTTCCATTCTTTTCTATGCCTACCCTTAACACTTGTATATCCAACATATATAAGTCATAGATACTGCTCTAGCATTTCCTCATGCTTGAGCTCCTTTGTCTCCTTGTACCGTGTACAATCTATTGCTCTTGCCTCGCCCTCCGCTGGTTCCAGCCCAGCTCCCTTGAACCTCTGAACTACTGGTCTCAGCCCAGTCCCCTTGATCCTTGTGTGGACGCCCCCACAAGAACCCTTCGACCCTCTGTTCTATAAGTCCTCGTCGTACTTTTGACTCAATGCTCTTGTCCCTTGATTACTCAAAGGCTATGCTCATTCCTACCTGGACCAAGCGTAACAAAAGCTCAAGTGTACCTTGCCAGCTACCATCGTTGTAAGCTGCCAAAATTTCGCAACCACCAAGAATCCCTCATTCCATCTGGGGACTCTCTCGACAACCCCCGCCCTCTGAATCCCCTGACACCAAAAACTCTGATTCCTCTGACAAAGAACCTCAAAACACCTCTCCTGACCCAGATGTACCAATCCTATCTGACGCTGAACAAGCGACAGAACTAGATCTCTCCCACAACTTCTCGTCATCAATCTCTATCCCTCATGTCCCCACTCCTCCATCTCCTACTCCCACAGCTCAATGACCTCCACCCTTTGGCCCCTTTCCCCTCGGACCGACCCCTCAATTCAACCCGAGACCCTTCTCCCTGCCACCTATGTCTACTAGACCCACTGAACTCCGTCTTGGGACCCCTGAACCCTTTGACAGATCCTATGACAAAGCCAACCAATGGTTGAGCTCAGTCATCACCTACCTCCTTGTCAATGAGGATGTTTATAACACAGACAACAAGAAAGTCACTTTCGCCCTTTCTTACATGACCAAAGGAACTGCTGCCACCTGGGCGACCACCTTTAGACAGGCCGCTATTGCCAAGCTCACCACTGGCACCACCATCTCCCTCAGAATCTACAAGGACTTTATCACTAAGTTCACCACCTCATTTAAACACACCAACATTAAAGGCAACTCCCTCGCCTGGCTCATGACCACCAAAATGGTCAAGCAGAAGAACGGTAAATGGGAACCATCCTTAGACTCCTATATTGCCCAGTTCTTCAACTGAGATCACCGATGATCAAGTCCTCATCAGATATTTTTACTCTGCAATCCCCGCCGGCTTGATGTGCCGAATCTTTTCTATGGACACCGTCCCTGACAAGATCACTGAATGGATCTCCAAAGCCCAGAAGTTCCAAGCACAGTTTGACCGTGCCAATGAAGTTGCTCGTCAAGGAAAGAATGCTCCTCTCCCATACATTGCTCCCTCCTCCTCCTCTCGAAAGGAAAAAGACCCCAATGCTATGGACGTTGATGCTGTCCGCCTCTCTAAGATGACTCCTGAAGAACACCAATGCTGCATCAAAGAAGGACCTTGCTTCCACTGTTGCAAGACCAGCCATAGATCCAACAAATGTCCTACTTCCCCTCCACCGAATGAAAGGTGTTGTTCTCCTGCCCCTCGCAGGGTTTTTGAGAGGAGGTCTCAGTCGACACGAGTCCCTCCTGCTACTGTTGCTCCTGTACTAGTATCAAAGTCCTCTAGATCTATGAGAATCCCCATTCAACTCATTGATCCTTCGCATACTATGAAAGTCGTCAACACTGCTGCCCTGATCGACAGTGGTGCAGATATCAACTGCATTGACTGGCAGTTCATTCGAAAACATAGGCTCCCCACCACGAAACTCAATGTCCCCATCCGCATACGAAATGTCAACCAATCTGCCAACCAGAAAGGCAATATCCAATATACCTCCCTCCTCTTCATTAACATTGAAGGCATTGCCCACAAAGTTCTCTTCTATGTCATGAACTGTGGACACAAAAATGCTATCCTCAGACTCCCCTGGCTTAAAGCCGTGAACCCCTCCATTGACTGGCATACCCAGACCCTCTCCATCCCTGAAACGTCTGATCAATCCTTCGACCTCTATCAAACTCATGTCGCTGATCAAAAATGACATGATGGCTTCTTCTCTAAAGCCTCTTCCCGACCTCCGCACCATATCAACGTTGATTCTGTCTACAATGAAAGACTCTATGAATATCTCAGGCAAGAAACCGAGATACAATACATGCACTGAGCCTGACAAAACTATGCCATCCACCATATCATTTGATGCAGATGCAGATACCTTCCGAACAATTCCCCAGTCATTGCAAAGCTGACTACCGCCACTGAACTCACCACCACTGCCGAAAAAGCCAAACCCAAAGTTACTCTGCCCCCCGAGTACTCTGACTATGCCTCTGTCTTTTCCAAAGAGGCCACTAATCATCTTCCCCCCTCTCGTCCCTATGATCATGAGATCAACCTCAACGACTCCTTCTCCCCAAAAATCGGAAAAGTCTACCCTCTCTCCCCTGCCAAACAAAAAGCCACAGAAGACTTTCTTGATGAAAACATCGCTGCCAGAAAGATCCGTCCCTCAAATTCTCCCCAAGCCTCTTCCTTCTTCTTCATCAAAAAAAAGGATGGCAAGTTACGCCCTTGCCAAGACTACTGATATCTCAATGAACATACTGTTTGGGATGCTTACCCTCTCCCACTGATCTCCGACCTTGTCGACAAACTCAAAGACGCTAAGGTCTTCACCAAATTTGATGTCCGCTGGGGCTACAACAAACTCCATATCAAAGACGGACACCAATGGAAAGCTGCCTTCATTACCCATAAGAGCCTGGACGGTAGTAGAATCCGGTGCAAGGTTTTCATGAAAACCCAACTTGTGTAAGCTGGAAGTTCAAGTGGAGCCTCAAGTCTTCCAAGTACTAGATCTTGAGACAATCTATCATCAATAATGATGCTCACAAATGCTTGACATCAACAAGGAAAGCACCACATCCCATGATGATTCTGGCTTCCAGGATGACGATGATGACAATACCTCTCAGTTCTTAAACCTTCTAGTTCTTCAAAATCAGCAAATGAGCACAATCCTCATGAAATCAATCCTCCTCGTCGCTGACATGGTTGCTGCAACTAGCCTTAGAGCACAGCCCATTCCTTCCCACACCTCCATATTGACTGGCCGGATGTGGGTACTAGAACTTCTTGCTGGCCATCCTGATCGTATTCGCAACGAGCTTGGTGTCCAGAAGGATGTCTTCCACCAGTGTAACGCTCGCCCATAAAAGAAGCCCTCAAAAGTCGATACAACTTGAACTTTTACTACATTTCACTTTCATAATTATTGCTAATCTACTACAGAAATACCGAACATATTGTCAACAACAATCATGTGACCTATGTCACATGATCTAGTCACATGCCATCACGTGACCTCAGTCACATGATCTTATCTCTTATCTCGGCTATGCACCTCATGGCAACCACAATGCATTCTTATCGTCGCCTCATGCTTTTCCTCTTGACTCACTTTCCCTTATCAGCCAATAGCAATAACCACTCTTATCTAGAGCCTATAGCATAAGTACCTCTTATCTCTCTTATCGCCTCATGGTACCCAGTGACCATATTATTAACTACTTATAGACAGTATAGCCTCTAGCATAGCTTGGTCTGTGCACAGTCTCTCATAGTATATATAGTCGTACTTATAGTAGTACAGACCTTAGTCTTATTCACTTATACCTTCCTCTTATTGTTCCTTGGAAGTTTCCCCTTGTTCATTGCTAGAACATTCCTCTTACTTGAAGTCCCTACTAGGGCACAATCCTACTATTGTCATAACCTCTGTTGTCTAGGATCACATATCCTACGAGCTCGATATCAAGTTCCTTCGTAAGGTACAGTTGGAATAAGGTATCGTTACATTGAAGACCAAGGGTCGTCACAACCAGCTCATTCATGAGCTATCATCTCAAGGGTACACTGACTCCAGACATGTCACGCTGGAGGAGCAACTCAGTATTTTCCTATATACCTGTGTAACTGGCCTCTCGTGCAGGCATGTTGGGGAGCACTTTCAGCGTTCAAATGACACGATATCAAAGTAAGCACTTCCTGCTTCTCATCTTACTCAAAGAGTACTAACCATTGCTCATAGATATTTCCACAAGATGCTAGACGCTTTCTCATCACCTGGAATATACAACAAATATGTCAAATTACCCCACACGGATGACCTGATGCCGTCTCACATCGCAGATGATCCTATGGTATACCCCTTTTTCAAAGATGCAATTGGTGCAATCGATGGGACCCACATTGCATGTACCCCTTCAGCGGCAGAAAGGGAAGCCACCCACAACCACAAAGGATTTCATTCACAGAATTGCCTCTTTTGCTGCAATTTCGACCTCAAATTCATGTACATCCTCAGCGGGTGGGAAGGGTCCACCCCGGATGCTTCCGTTTACCATGATGCTCACACGACAAACTTCACAATACCTACTGGAAAGTACTATCTTGCTGATGCTGGTTATCCGATCTGTCCTCAACTACTTGTCCCATACCACAGTCTCCAATACCATTTACCTGAATGGGACCGTGCACAAATGAGGTATGTGGAATTCTTGGCCGCGGCATTTCACCATTCATCATTTCTACAGGCCTGCAAATGAAACGACCAAACCCACCAAAGGGTCTAGTGTTTGAGAACCAAGAGTACTAGGGGTGAGACAAGTGTGATGGTAGTTTGGGAAAACTCCAGGAGAACAAGACTGGGGTGTCTTGGTCTACTGGCTCTAGTATTTATACTACTGGTACATGCGCACAGACCAAGCTGTGCGAGATAAGAGCTACATATGCTATAGGTTAAGGCTATACTATGATAAGAGTTGTTAATGCTATAGGACGATAAGCATACCTGTGCTATGAGTCATAGATAGGGTCACGTGACTAGTCATGTGACATACCATGTGTTTGTCTAGAGCACATAGCCATGAAGATCAATATCGTGGGAGAGTAATGGGCTTCGTGGGAAAGTAAGCAAGTGGAGTATTAGGATAAGAAGTGTAGTGTGTTTGTAGTGAATGCGACACTTGTGTCTTTTCTGGTTGAAGTAAAGGCTAGAAAAATAGGAGAAAAATAGAGAAACGTAACAGCAAATGCTTGTGAGTATTTTAATCTACGTCATGCCCAACTCCACAATGTTGTTGAGCATATTATCGGTGTACTCAAGCGGCGGTTTTGAATACTTGTAATACCCCCCGAATTTAGCATGGATATTCAGGCCCACATTCCCCCCACTCTCTGTTGCATCCACAACATCATCCGGAAACACAATCCTGATGATTTGAGAGACCGTGAAGCAGAACAAGGTGCAGTGGAGGAGGGATCGACAGGGATCCCAGTTGATGAAACAGTGGATTATGGTGACACAGCAAGTGGTTTCATTACACCGCAAGAACGCAACGAGATGGTGGGTAAGCGGGAAGAGATCGCCAAAACTCTTTGGGAGGACCACAAGCAATACATTCACCATAGGACGAGCAGACAGTAGTGTACATGACAATAAATACTACAGCGCACGCCGCAGAACAGCTATGTTGTATTTGTACTAGCCTCAGCAAGCTGTTTTTTCAACCACTGCTTCTGAAGCTCATCCGTGCTTGCTTGTGATGTTGCAAGCAAAAGGTACGTCTCGATGTAATCATTGTTCTTCCCCAAAACATCAAGCATAACAATCATCTCGTCGGTTGAAAGGAAGTTCTGCTCATGGTCCAGTAGCAGCAATCTTGCTCTGTTCTTTTTTTCTCCCATGGCTTCCAGTTGAGACAACAGGTTTGAGATACTAGCTACTCTTGGCGGATTTGAATGAATCTTGTGTTCCATGAATTGAGCATTGGTATGAAAAGATGACTGCAGCGTGCTGATGTCTTTCCGAAGAGAGGTGATATCTCGAGATGTGGTGGAAGGGTGCTGCCATTTCCAACTGGAAGACACTCTAGATATACCACTCATGACAGATCCTGAAGCTGGTCCTGTCATGGATATGTCATCATCATCAGCCTTGTGTTTCTTTGACGCTACATGAGCAGAGATGCTTGACGATGGCTGGACCGAGCTCACAGTAGAGTTAACGCATGAAGAAGGGATGGAAGGTGGCTGAAAAGCCAAGGACAGCAGGGAAGACGCATGTGGAGTTGTATTAGATTCCCTCCATGTAGCAGTTGATACCATAGAGTCATTCCGCCCCAATTTGAGCGCATTCATTTCGGCTTCGGGATATTGTAGAGTGACAGGGTGTGAGTTGATGCTCGCACTTTGATGAGTGGCAAGCAATGGGGATGAAACGGACAGCTGTGAAGTGCTTGGGATGGCTAGGGTGGGGGTGCTCTGCTCGACTTGAACAGTAAACTTGGCTTTGCTGGTCTGCTTTGATGGTAGCAGTAGACACATTTTGTCGTAGTGGATCCAGCCCTTCTTTTTGAACCGCTGCGCACCCTTGTTTTGCTGTCAACAATCAAGCGCATCGTTAGTAGACAACAACAGATGATACAAACAAGTATGTACACTTATAAATGTTTCCCACACGTGAAGGCATTCCAGCCTGTACTTTGTCCCTTCATTCAGAGAGTAGTGCAGTCCTAATGTATGCGCAATCTTGTTGATGACGTCATATATGTTCTTCATCTATGGACATTCTGATCCTGAGTGGTATAGCCAGATAGAATAATAGATCGCTTACCCGCTTCCATTTTTCCTTGCAGCTGTCTGCTGTCTTGGGCTTCCCATGACGGGGATCAGGGAAGTTGCTAGCCACTTCACTCCAAAACGAGCCCCTGAAGGAACCGTTACTCCCCATCATCGCTTTCTTTTCTAACGCCAGCTCAATGAGGGTGTCTTCATCTTCAACGGTCCAGTGCATAGATAGGGAAGTGCCAGAAGGCTCAGGTTTTGCTGCTGATTGGCTCCCATCAGTAGCGGAGGGTGCTGTATCGTCTGTGGAATCTGCGGCTCTCTGTTTTCCTTTTCCTTTTCCTTGACGAGGAGAGCCTCGATTCGACTTTCGTGAGGGAGCCATTGGGGGCATTGAGGGCAACGAGAGGTAGCAACGTGTCTTCGGAAGCATTGCTGTTGACAGTGCTGAGCTACACTGAAACGGCATCTCGGCACTGCTGTTCGGCATCTCAGCTTGACCTGCAAAGAAAAAACACTTCAGGCAGCACTTTTTTCGAACTCCGACGGTCTTACAGACCAATTTTCTTTGTAGGCAGTAATACGTCTCTTAGACCATGTATCTCGCAGGCCTCGCGTCGCCAAAATAAAACAGGCCTCGTTTCGACCTCGGAAGTGCCTCAACCAGAGTACCAGCCTTCCCACTAAAATAAAACAGGCCTTGTTGGGGCCTTGTTCAGAGTACCAGCCTTCCCACCAAAATAAAACAGGCCTCGTTGGGGCCTCATACCGACCATTGTCGTGCCTCGTCCGGGTCTCCTTTTGGCCACTGGCGCCCCCGTCGGCGCCCAACACTCAACATCAAATATGGTAAGTCAAAACACCACTCCGCACCCTTTCAAATGATGTACCCTCAACCTCACCGTTTTGACGACGACATATCGTTGTGCTCCCACATTTCACCGGCACCCTTACGATGGCAACACATCGTTGCACACCCTCGCCCTACCGTTTTGACGACGAGGTGTCCTCGCACTCCTACATCCCATCCGAAGTCAAAACACCACTCCGCACCTTTTCAAACGATGTACCCTCGACCCACCGTTTTGACGACCACATATCATTGTGCTCCCACATTTACGATTGCAACGCATCGTAGCGCGCCCTCACCCCACCATTTTGATGACGATGTGCCTTCCACTCCTACATCCCACCCGTTTTGCCCTCACCCCACCGCTTTCATGGTGTCGTGCACCCAAACCTCACCACGTCAATGATGACAACGAATGCCGTTTCGCTCCCATCCCCCATTCTTTTCAATGCCGGCAACAATAGCGCATCGTTGTGCTCAGAGGTGTGTCCATGCGGATGTGCTGTCTGCAAGCATACTTGTACCTCTGCGTGCACAATTGACGGAGTGAGCTGAGGGAATGGGTGGGGGTAGAGGGTGGATGATGAACAAAGGCGCACGACAGGACATGCATGTGTGCCACTCAGACGGTGACACCGTGACGCCTGACCCAACAAGATCATCAGAAGACCCTGCAGACGCGCCGGGTGACGACGGGCGTCATCCAGACTTACCCACAGAGCCACCTGACCAGCCAGAAGGTAGGAGGAGCGAGGGAGCGAACTGAGGGCCGAGACGGAGGTGTCTAGGATGTCGAAAGGGTTGAGAGATGGCCCAGAGGCGATAGACGAATCGCCTGACCACACTGGCGGTGTTCACGCCATCCAGGAACGTACTGTAAGCGTCAGCAACAACCGCATTGATGAACTCACCGCCAGGCGGCAATTTACAAGTCAGGAGATGTCGAGCGATTCGGACCGCCAAAACATTGTCGACAGCAGCGGAATAGATTGGATGCGCCATGGAAGTGAAGAGAACGAGCAAATCTGATCGGGAGAAGTCAAGGGGCGATTGCAGCCACGGAAGCGTTTGCGAAGGGGTCCATACGGAAGGGATAGGATGTGGAATGGACGACGCACGAACGGCGTACGCTGCGACTCGAAACGGGTCGAAACGCGGTTACTAGCTGGACAAGAGGGTCAGCACCAGCAATTCAAGCGCAACGCGAAGACGGACATACCTGAGGCGTCCACACCACCCCCAACAACCTTAGACGACCTCATTACCACTCGAACTCACCGTGCCGCCGAGGATGAATCAAATCGTGACCTTGGAGAGTCAGCACCAGCAGATGGCCCTACCAGGTCACACGAACATGTCGAGGCCAAATCGGGCGAATCGGACACGCAGGACATACCGAACGTCGTGCACCCACAACTACATGTATTAGAGTTACGTTGGTGAAAGATACTTAGACTGTTGTTGGCAGCAAATGCATGAATATATTAGAACAAGTTGTATCTTCAGCAAGCATTGGATATGTACCCGAAAATAAATCTCCTATACTTGTTATGCAAAAACAGGCCAAATCCGAACACGCTTTGCTAGGGCTTATTTGGTACTCATCGTAGTTCTCCCATTTTTCAACACCACCACACGACACGCTCTCACGACACACACACTTTAAAGCCATGGGTCGACGCAAGATCCATTTGACTCCAGAAGAGCGGACTCTGGCCGCTCGCAGGTATCGAGCAGCATACTACGAAAAGTGGTTGCTTTTCCACATCTTGTATTCATCGACGCTTTCTCACTGATTTCACAGGAACCGCAGCACAATAAACAAGCAATTGGTGAAGAAATGCCAGAACACCATAGTGAATAAACCGTATGTATTCAGTGTTGATCGTGTGACTTGGGATTCAGGTAATTGCAGACCTACCAAATGACCCACCGCCCTCAGTCAACCTCGCCAAGGTGCAAGTGCCCTGCTGTCCCGTCGGTATGTTTCCATCACCCTCGCGTACTTACTCTTCAGCCACTCACAGGGTCGACAGTGCTGGCCGGCCAAGAAGAAACATGGGTGAATACAACCAGACCATGGCTCGGTGGGTACTATCTCAAACTAAAACCTAGCGATTACGCTCACACCGTCAACATCTAACCTCACATTCAGATCAGAACATCAGTTTTGGAATGCGCTCAAGCAGATTATTGGAAGGTCGTTGCGCGAACACATGAAGAATCTCTGCAAACAGTTCATTCTTTCAGGTGATTACAAAGATATACATGACACACACTCTGCCGTTCAGCATATCGAAACTGAAATTGGGAAGCTACGCTTCACTGAAAGCCATAGTGTAGACTTGGGCGGTCAACTTTACAATGCTGTCGGCACTATCGTGAGGGTCGTGGAGGACCTTCTCCTGAATGCCATGGAAGGTACCGATGTGGGTGCGCTGGAAGGCCGCGGTCTTTTGCTATACCAGGTCGTGCCTGATGTCATTTTGGAATAAGCTGTGTTCGAAGTGCCAATTCTTTGTTGATCAATCGACTTCCTACGAGGATCCTGATCCTGATGTAGATGCCAATCACTCCAGTCAAGATGCAATTACTACCAAATGTACTGTGGTTTAGATTTTGTGACGTCAATTGCTCACTGATATAGTAGTACTAGTATGCTGTGCTTCGTGGACCTCCGATGGTACCGTGGTTGACGTTGCGAAGACCGCCTTCAAGCTTGCCACGAGTGCCACGGCCACAACAATGATTCTCAAGCTCGATGTACCAACGCAGAATACTTCAAGCCTCTGCAAACCCTCCTGAGAGGCTCCGCAGAGGTGTGGAGCTCTACGGCGATCGAGGCATTTGAGAAGTGATTCCACTAAGTACGTCCCTATAGTACGCTTCCTTTTTACTTTTATTCAAGTACATGCTCAATTGTCTTCCGATTTCCTCGCTCAGACGCGGAACGCTCATGGACGACATCCTACGCGTACGTCTCTCTCCCCACATCCTGACACACGTACCCACACAAGGTCGTCCGCCAGCTCCTAGCTGTACACCCCCACCTCGACAACTGTGCACCTCGTCAAGACATGCCCCACAATGCGCGCCCTCCAACGAACCACCCTCCGCACCGCCAAAGAACACTTTTCACCACATTCTCCACCACGACGACTGCTTCACCATGCTCGTCGCACACGAGTTCTTTGATGCGTTCCCCGTGCACGTCATCGACGTCTGTCCTCTCCGCCGACGAAGCGACGCGCAGAAAACCACGGAGGGGTGGCACGAGGTCCTCATCACGCCTGCTAATGACCCGACTATACGTTACGCCCGTCCGTTCTCTGCTGTATTCCCGGCACAGCCTGGCTTTAACCAAGCACTCTCACCGCGGTGGACACGGGTGCTCTCCCCGCCTCGGCGGCCACGTCGACGCTCCTCGGACATCCTTGCCGTGCTTCGCAATGCTCCCCGTCAGCACATGTGTCGAAGTCTCGGGGGCATCCATCAAAGCTGCGCGACACGTCGCCGAGCTGCTCTCCCTTCTGACAGCCAAGACAAGGGTTGCGGCCGCCACGCCCTCGTCATCGACTATGACGCCGAAAAAGCCGTCGGGAACTCGTTGCGGGTGCGTTCCTCTTGTTCGACGAAGTGCTGCTGACATGCGAAACCAACACAGGCGTTCAAGAACTACGAGATCGTTGATGTGTTTCCTTGTCCGGGCGAGTGCGACGTGACCGCCAACGTCAACTTTGTGCTCTCGAAAGAGGTATTCTTGGATCTGGGGTTGCCATTTGTGGTTTTCTGTTGGTCGTATTTTGGGGACTGACGTCTTGTGTTCGTTAGTCGTGTCCCATGGGAGGGGGTATCCGGCTCCGAGCTGAGTGTCTCTCATCAAGGCTGCCCCTACGGAGGAGCAAAAAAAGCGGCGATTGCGGAGAGCATCCATCAGCTGGTGGATCCACCGGGTATCAGTGAGCGGTATGCCGTGCTCGGTGTCACCACAACGCCCAAAGAGGAGGTTGTCTGGCCGGTCTTGCACGAACATGGGAGCTCACACTGACATACTATGTACATATGACCCGGATAACTATTCACCATCTGACTAGCGAGAAAATATATCGAAGATCAGATTACACATGTATGACAGATTAGTGGGATATCCCGCTTTGAGGATATCCGCCATTTCACGCAGCAGGGAGGATAATATGTGGGCACTGCCAAGAGCCGCATGACAACTGGGGGTAGATGGACGTGTCGCAGACGCAGATCTGACCGAGAATGCCCCGCACAGGTGCCTTGATCAGCACCTCCCGTTCAATCGTTGGTCATTGCGTACTCCTCTTCTTTTTCTCGCTTATCCATGGCTCCAAGACCAGGTACTCGACGTGCTCAGACAACCTTGGGGGGACTTGGAAAGCACTTCGAGAGTCCCCGGCGTCTTAGAGACAAACAGAAAACTCAACGATATGTTGAGATAGCTGGCCATTCTGCCAAATGTCGCCGCTTGGAAGCTCGCCTTGAACAGCTTCACTCTGAGGTCCTGTCCTCACCTCCTGTCGAAACCCTATCCAACCAATTTGATGATGACGAGCTTGCAAACAAGAACTACGTCGATCCAACCGATCAAGAGTTTGTTCCGAGCGACAGCGAATGCCAGGTCATTGATGACACCCAGCTGCCGAATGAAAACCCGGAAACCCAACATCCCACCCGCAAGCGTGTTCTCCCTGATCTCTCTGCCGAATGTTTATGCAGCAACTGGAAAGCTATCATTCCAACATTGATCAAACCATACCTGCACTATGTCTCTCGAACGCTGGGCAAGCCACTTCCTCCGTTTTCATCATCCGTTACTCTTTGCAGTCGATCTCAGTGCACACGCAAGTCTGTCAATATTTTATGTCTGCTGTTCGATCGTGAGTACCTCTAATGTTTTGGAAACTATGCCTCATCAGCTTCAGACTTTACCCCCATCGAAGTCATAGGCTGTGAATGTTGGACACTGCCTCAAATTCTTGTTCATTTCGGTCTATTCCCTACTGCCCCATCTCAGCCTCGTATGGCTGTTTCCATCGACTTGCTGTCGTTTTACCGTGCTCTTTTTGAGCAATCATGCGACACCGTCAATGCCCTCGCCTCAGCATTACATACCTACTATATTCGGCGAGGATTCCACATGGTGAACAATAATGTAAGTCGATATTTACAGATAGTGTATGTGATATGTACCGTCTGATTATCACTCAGAAGGAAGCTGTCCAGGACCCTTTCCGGCACAGCATTGGAATGGCCGTGCAGTGGCATGACGTCCTCCAAGTACATGTAGAGCGACAGGTGGAGGCTTCCCTCCAGGTTTGCTGAGACCGCATCAGGACATTCAAGGGTACTCCGAGCACTCCCTTTACCCCCTATACTTCCACGTCCATTGTCACACCAGCCCACTCATTCGCCACCCCCGTGACATCGTCTCTGAGTCGGCTATCATTCGACAGTGCTCACGCGGCCTCCACCCCAGGAATCTTTTCCTCCTCCGAGACGTCCTCAACTTCCGGAAGCTGTGCGCAGATCCTTGTCCAATGTTGTCCTGCGTGCTTCGGCGGAACCACATTTGGCAAGTCCCTCGCTGAAGGCAGGGATATTCATGTGTCCACAGATGGAAATTTCCACCACAGGCATCGTCGTTCCGCTGGTGACTGCCCACCCTTCTACGATCCAGCTTATTTCCTTTCCAAAACTCAGGTAGATGCAATGGGTCAGCGTATCGAGATGCAACGCAAGAAGCCCCAGAAACGCCGTGAAGTGAAGGTACCTGATGAAGCTCTTGATTCCTGCGAAACGTCTTATGAAGCTGCCAATGGGAAGAAACAGAAGACCTCGATGGAGAGCTTCGATGACACCGGTCTCATGGCCCTCATTTGTCGCCACGATATCCCCCTGTTCTTTGCCAACATCGACTCTCCTGGAGAACAACAAAAATATGCACTTTCCCTTATTAGTCATCTCTTCTCGCTTCTCCCGCCCAATGCCACTGTCGTGGTGTTATACGACGTAGGGTGTGTCATGGACCGGACCCTCTCTCTGGTGAGTGCCTTACTAAATTTTGGCGTGCTTCTATTATCTCATTAAGCCTCAATAGTATGACATACTTCCTCAGGATGTCGTGTCTTGTATTCGTTTTGCTACCACAGCTATGCACGCCTATGGCCATGAATGGGCGTGTCAACTCGTCTTCAACCCGCGGTTATCTGACGGCCTAGGACTATCGGATGGCGAAGGCACTGAGCGCCTTTGGTCTCGCATGATCAAGCTCATTGGGATCGAACGATCTTCTTCTGTGAGATCTTGGTACGGTGTTTTTGAAATGGTTACTAACCTAATTCCATAGCGACAACGTCGTATTTGGCTGATTGATCGCCAAGCTGCCGCAATTGGCAACGAGATGTGAATGGACCTCAGCGATTGG
>JBBPRQ010000585.1:0-20596 GCA_038093095.1 Boletus insuetus | reverse complement strand
CCCAACCATGGCACCCACCCATCGTGCCCCATGGCTGTCATCACCCCCAGACCTACCACTGCACACTGCAAAGTGCGCATGGACATGCCACGACCCAAGCATTCCCGCTCAGTCGCCAGACCCACCCTCTGCCAGCAAAACAATTGGCCCGCGTGCTGCTGCCAACCTCCCTACAGTCACCTTGCCCCGCATGCAGTGCTTCCTGACACTGCTTGAGCTGGAGACGCATGACGTCCACCTGAAGATTGGACAGAAGGAGATGGAGGGCAAGGGCACAGCAAAGTCCTATCCACAACAGGTGCAGAACTACTGGGTGTGGTTTGAGCAGGAGCAGCTCTGGATCGCTGCAGGTGATTTGTCGCGAGTGGCGCTGCCTGCGTTTCCTGTCACTGCCGCCAAGGTGGCTGCCTTCCTTCACCATGAGACCACTCGTGAAAAGGTGTGCCCAGCCATCTGGTGCTGCTGATGCTCACTGACCCAAACTCTCATTCCTCCCCTTCCTCTTAGCTCAGGCATGGAAGCAAGTCCAAGACAGTCGAAGGCTCCTCACTTGGCAAGTCCCACATCACCCAGGTCATCAATGCCCTGGAGAATTACTGGCTCAACCACGAGCATGAGCACCCCCAGGACCATGAGACCAGGTTGAGTCTCCGAAAGGATGTGCACATCCGCGCGTTCGAGTCCACTTCGAAGCACAATGAGCCAAGCAGGATCGAGAGATCCCAGGCCATTAAAGCAGCTGGGACCACCTCTGGTGTGTTGTGGCTCACCTCGCTCACCTGCCCGCACGCCTTGCTGACTGAGTGCATGCCAGACACTTACTCAAACGAAGAGCTCCTCCAGTGCCCACTCTGGGCACTGACTGAGTTCACAGGCCGGCAGCACATCTTTGTCAGTCTGCGAGACCGTGCGATGCTGCTCATGTCAGCAGTGACCACCCTCCAAGGCAAGAACTGCCGCATGCTTCAGTGGTTGGACTTGTTTCAGACCACAGTTCCCTTGGACCAGATGACTCAAGTCGAGGTAAGGGAGATCCTTCAAGCTGGATGCTGCCTGAGCAGTAGCTGAGCAGTTGCTGGCCATGTGTGGCACTGTCACGCTGCAGGTTCTCGCTGCTCTTGCAGATAATGCAAAGCACAACCAACATGGACGGGTGGACGAACATGGCATCATCCGACACCGCCAGGTGGAGCTGTGCGCTGTTGGGGCCCTTGCACTCATGTTCTTTGGTCACTTCCATGTTCTTGACTGCTTGCTGCCAAACTTCGCTCCCAACTTCACCAACAAGCAGTTTGGCGAGTATGGATGTCAGGAATGGTACTCCCACTATGTGTTCTATGCTGGGTGTGCAACGAAGGGAATGTCATACGACAGTGAGCCTCCGAGTGACTTGAGGCAGGCACAACAGTGTTGGACTGACAACGATTGATGCATCTGCAGACCACCATGAGCGCATCACGGTGATGCACAAGAAGAACAATGTTGACATCACAAAGAAGACCCACGCAGGACGCCACTATGTGGCGCTGACCACACACGCACATGGTGCCAGCATGAGTGGCACCAAGGCCCTCGGTGGATGGAATGAGAGTGGCTCGTTCAACTCGGTCTATGACTGGGCATTCCCCCTGGATGCACTATTGGGTGCTGGGATGTACAACGGGCATTCTCCTGAAGAGTATGCACTCCCACGCAGTTGCCTTGGTGAGTCACCAGTTGTGGGCACCTGAGTGATTGCTGACTTTACCTTTACCCATGCCTTCAGTTCCCCCCTGAGATCTGCTCGACCAGGTCTTTCCGTTTGTTGAGTCAGCCCAGGCAGGACTGCAGGAGTGCATTCACAACTCCCCACTTGCGATCGACATCACCCTGAAGCAGGTCCTTTCCATCCTCGCTTGGTTCCACACAGTCCTTCTTCAGGACAGTGCCATCCTCTACTCCCATCATCCTGAGCTCCCTGTCTTCCAGTTTCACCCACTCAACACTCCACAGTTTCGCACCTTTGCCAACCAGTCAGTCCAACAGGTGGCCAGTGCAGAGGAGGCTTCCTGGCTTGCCTTCCAGAATTTGCCACAGCACCTCATTGTGAGCCTGCAGGGGATTGTTACCAACCTGTCAATTGAGCAGCAGGCACAGTGAGCCGAGAATGAGGCACTTCATCTCGAGGTGCAGCAGCACATTGCGACACAGAATGTGCTGCTCACCGAGCTTGCCCGTTGGCCCAAGGGCCAGAGAGCCTCAAGCAGACAAGCATCTCGAGGTACAGTGTGCAGTGCCAACATGAGGAGGTGGCCTTTGACTGACTCAGCTCACAGCTGTCTCTCTGCCACCAGTGCCTGATGCACCAGCACATGACCTGGTGTGCACTGCTTCTGCAGCTCCAATCCCACCCAAGCCACTGGCAACTGCTGCTGCTGGTGGCCCAACAGCTCCACAACCTTCTTTGAGCTCTCCTGCTCTGGAGCCAGAGTGTCTGCTGCTCGTGGCAGACCCACACTCAGAGCTCTGGGTGGCCCTCACCAAACACTATGGAAGGGCATGCCTGGATGGGAGTGGATGGGAGTGGAGGGATGGTGATTGGCTCCCCCACTACCGATATCAGCCTGTCAGCACAATCACAGAGCTGTGGACAGAGTACACCGAGGGCTTGGGAGGGTGTCTCTCAACCCAAGAGCTCACAGAGTGGTGGGGTGCAAAGTGGCATCGAAATGAGGGCAGTCTGAAGACTGAGGGGGGTAGGCGCACAAAGGTCATCGCACTCATCCAAGAACTTGCAGCCAAGCCCAACTGGAGTGTGGCCCTTGCACTCAGGTTCATCAAGGAGAAGTATGAGAGCAGCCCAGCCTATCTTGGTAGGGTTCGTGCCTTCTGTGACCACCTTTAGAGGGACCATGGCACAGGCTACAGAGTTGTTCTGGAGGCTGCCACTCACTACCCTTGAGCCAGACCAGAGTGATCCCACTGATGCTCTTTCTCTCATCTGAATTCAGATACTTCATACACACTTGGTCCCTATAATGCATGTACTGTACATAATGACATGGGCCCACTCACCCCACTATTGCCAGAAAAACAGCTATTCCTTGTCCTCCTCCCTGAGCCTCATCAGTAGTGCACGCGCCCCAATCTTTGAGGTCTGGTCACTGCACATGTCGATGACATGCTGTCTCGGTGAGGAACCATGTTCATCATACTTGTGCAAGAGGGCAATTGCTTGTGCTGCCTCAGACATCCATGTTGCACCCACACCCAGTGCTCGCTGAACCTCACCCTTCCTAATCAACCTCAGCCCCTTTCACTTGCGGCCACTTGACATCGACAGCAGTACTGGAGACTCTGCCTGGCTGTATTGCTCTGAGAACAGGACTGCAAACCACCACGATGTGACAACATTGGCATTCATCTGCACATGATGCTGGCCTTGCTTGAATGCAACATAGCCTTCGCATGTTTCAGCTGCCCCTACCAGCCACTGGATCACCAGGGAGACGGGAGCCAGATCATTTGCCATCACAACTGCAGACTGTGGCTGACCGGCCAGCTGGTGGACAGCTCCAGTTGAAAGGGACTTGGACACGACTGCCGGGTGAGACGAGACTGTGAGCTTCAGTGTGTTGTCAGCTGCAATCCACACAGCTGGCACCTCAGTGGGGGTCTCAATGATGCTCGATCTGTCATCACCAACAGCCTTGAGGCGTTGGCTGTACTCTGGGTACATTGGGTCAGAATAGGAGACCTCTATCGCATCTGTTTGGGAAGTCCTGCATGAGTGGCGCGATGCGATGCGACACAGTCAACCTCGGATGGCCTACCTGCGAGCTGGGGAGCCTGCACAGCCAGCTGCTCGATCAGCTGCTGTGTGTCCATCTGCCACTTGCGCGTGGGTGCATCAACCCATCCAGTGTGTGAGACCTCAATCAAGAAGGCATTCCGCTGGACCTTAGCTCCAGGGGAGAGGAACATCATGTAGATGTCCACCTCAGCATGCTCAGCAGTCCCCCACTGACCTCCATGCTTGTCATCCTCAGGCTGGATGGTTGGGCTCACTTGTTTGCCCTCTGGACTCCTGGTGCCAGTCAGCCACCCTTCCGAGACCTCATCATCCAGTGGCTGAGATGCTGGAAGGGGCGAGAACACGCGCATGGACAGTGAGCAAACAATTGGTGAGCAAACAATTGCACAAGAGGGGATGAGACTCCACATACCGTCCCGCAGGCTTTCTGTCTCTGGATCTTGCCATGGCCCCAGCGGCAGGCCAGGGGTGTCGGGAGGAGGAGGAGGAGGAGGAGTGGGAGAGAGGGGTCAGATGACCTCCACCTCCTTCGTGAACCTGAATGTGCAGTTGAGGAGGATGGTGCGCATCTGGTCCATGGTCATCTTCGACATGAGCCGCCGCTTGCCATTGTGGTACAGCCACCTCTTGACCTGTTGCTGGACCATTGCAACAAGCGCCTCGCGACGCCTGCCTTCGCTGGCAGCGGCAAGAGCGAGCGGATGCGATGGGATGCAGACTTGGTGTCAGTGCTCGTTCTTGTTTGGCATGTGATGCGGGTGTTGCAGACGGCAGTGGGCACTCACAGGTCATTCACGTCATATGGCACCTTGACCGTCTCCCTCACGATGGCCTGCTCTCGGCCGTCGACCACTCCCATCTCGAGTGCCATCATCGTCATGTTGACACCAGGTCCTCCCAGTGGACCGTCACTCATCCTCCTGGATGGGGCAGTACAGGTGGTCATCGCCCCCGTCGTTGCCATCATGTCCATCGTCGCTGTTGTTGTTGTTGTTGTCATTGCCATGTCTGTGGCGGGGGTGGTGCCCATCATGTTCATTCTCGTGCTGTCGTCCATCTGGATGGATGGGATGGGATGGAGAGAGAGAGAGGAGAGGGGAGGGGACGAACAGGTTGAGGGGTTGGGCCCCTGTTGCGATCGTCGTCATTGTCGCTCATGCACACACTCTTTCCGATTGTTCGGTTGCATTCAAGCGGCAGTACATCCACAGGGGCGATGTATTCGCGCCCGCAAGGTCAACAGGTCACACGTGTCACACCGTGGGAACCGTGCCAAACCGTGTGTCACTGCGCATCACCTCGGTGGCCACCAGGGGCTGAGTACATCTATGTATCTACCATATACTAGACAAGGGGGAGTGTTGAAAGGATGCATACTTACAGTCACGTGACCTTATATTAAGTAATCATTACAAAGCATATATAAGACTCTGCTGAGTCTGAATATAAAAAATCTCTTAACTAGCAACCGCTATCATCTCTGAGAACTCCCCAACCCCCAAGGTAAGCATCCTAGAGTAGATTCCTAGGTAGCCTGTGTGGCAACGCTGGCTACCAGCTATTGGAACACATATGCTAGTGGATCATCTTCATCACTGAGCAGGTATCCATGTTGTTGTCTTGTCACAGAAACCAGTGTGGTTCCTAGTGATTCCAGCCATTCATCACAGACCAATTTTCATGGCATGGTGGGAGGATGGTTTGGGAGATGGGGGGATCAAGATTACATGAGATATCATACTATATACTAGTAGCATCTATTTTTTCTTTGCTTGAATTGTATTCTGTGAACTCACTCGCAACAAAGTTATCTTCCATAATGGGAAGGAATATTGCAGAGTTCAGCATCTCTTGGCAACACACTTTTGAAAGTCCAACACAGCATGGTCACTCTGAGCTGAGCTGAGCTTTGAAAACCACTAATCCATATCAATGATGGTACATTATGATGCAAGGAACATAATATTTTATTAAACCCTAGTCTATGGTACTTACTTTTTTTTCGTGCACTGCA
Organism: Boletus insuetus; assembly: GCA_038093095.1. Taxonomy (NCBI): domain Eukaryota; kingdom Fungi; phylum Basidiomycota; class Agaricomycetes; order Boletales; family Boletaceae; genus Boletus; species Boletus insuetus. The sequence goes on along the minus strand of JBBPRQ010000585.1, from coordinate 14,789 downwards.
GGTCACGGGACGTGGCTGCACAATGTTTGCAAACATTTTCTTCCAGCCGCTGTGGAGAGAGAGAGGGGATCAAGGTTACGGACTCCAAAAAAAGTGTATTGCCACTCGGAATTATCCTGACCAATGATGATCGAATGCCGCCCCTCTCTCTCAAAACAGCAGTTGGGTAGGAGCCTGAGGATCTCCTGCATCGCTTCACTGGCAGCAATGAATTCAGCTTCACATGAAGACAGAGAGAATTACTCTGACATGGACCATCTCAGGGTTGGAATACATTTCCATGTCATAGAATATTGCACTACTATCATCATAGTATGTACACAATTGCAAACAAGTTCAGGATGGTATTCCACACTTCTAAACACTTGGGTGTCAGAAGCAACTGATATGCATGCCACCATATGCACATGCCAATCATTGTTAATCGGTCAAGCTGATTCATCAACTTGGCACTTCAAGCAACCAATACATTCATTTTTCTGCCCCTGGTTTGTCGCGTGGTGAGATGGTAGGCAAGTGAATACAAAAACGTGGATAGAGTTGGCTTACGAAGTGCGGCTGAGCTCTACTGGCTGTTCAATGGACGAAAGAGGGGCGTAAACGATGGATATGGTGTGCCCATGAGTGGGATTTGTCGATGACTTTGTGTGAATTTACTTGAAGTGAGGGTGGTAGATGATTCGGAATGACAGACCACAATAATTCTATATGCTTTGCCTGCTGACTCAGACTCGAATATGCTTTTCTGACAGCTTGGATGAGATTGGGGAGGGGGATTTTATAGATGGAGAGGTCAGGTATGATGAGATAAGTCCAATCTGGGTGTACATGTTAGATGGATGGCGTGGATGGAGAGGCAGTCTGACCCTGCAAGACGAGGGTCTCGCCTTCTTGTAGGAAAACAAGGTGGAGGGGAGGATGTGGTGTAGGTTTTCTCTGTGGAGGAATGGTCATTAGCAGGCAGGAGACAAGACGAAGGGGACTCACCAGGTGATCCATCTCGGGAGTGTCTACAGCATTGGCATTGCAACCAATGATGAGACAAATGGCTGTGGTCATCTTGGAGCACAACCACCTATGGATGACCAACAACTTGCTCGTTGCCTTTCTGGAGGTGTGAAAGAGGAGGCTGATGCTGTGCCTGCCACGCGCTGCAGTGGTGTTACGCTTGGTCCGGGTAGGAATGAGTGTAGCCTTTGAAAGTTCAAGGAACAAGAGCATTGAGTCAAAAGTACGACGAGGACTTATAGAACGGAGGGTTGAAGGTCAAGGGTACCTTGTGGGGGCGTCCACACAAGGGTCAAGGGGACTGGGCTGAGACCAGTGGTTCAAGGGTTCAAGAGAGCTGGGCTGAAACCAGCAGAGGGCGAGGCAAGAGCAGATAGATTGTACACGGTACAAGAAGACAAAGGAGCTCAAGCATGGGGAAACGCTAGAGCAGTATCTACGACTTATATATGTTGGATATACAAGCGTTGAGGGCAGGCATAGAAAAGAATAGAAACGGGTGGAAGAAATGATGACTAAGTGAGTGAAGACCATCGGGACGCTGACGGGAGGAACACGTGAGAGGAATGTGTCATCATAAAAGAAAGAAAAGATAAGTCCACAGAGAGTGAACGAGACGTGTCGTTGATACAAAACAAAAGGAAAGGAGAGAATTGTAACATTACCCCCATACTAGATCTGAAACACCATTGAAAGACCTTAGTACAAACTCGAATACGAACAACTGGGAGACCCAGTTATGTTGGCGTATCCCTCGTCATCAATAACATCATCCAATTCTGGAGACGGTGCAGAACGTCTGGGGGAAGCAGACCTCCTAGGGGGAGGAATGGGAAGACCTCGTCCAGAGCCAGAGGAGCAGCGAGAACAGGAGGAACGAGAAGGCCGAGTAGTGCTGGATGAGGAAGAAGATTCTCGATGAGGGGTTCTGAAAGAATCAGGAACTGGAGTACCTCGAGTACGACCAGAGATGCGAGATGCCAATGTTCCTCAGGGATGAGGAGATCTGGCGGTAGATAACCTGTCGAGGAGGACAGGGCAGCGAGTAGCGATTGGACAGTTAGCCTGGCTATTTCCGGGAGCCCATTGGCGACATCCCATGACGGGACATTGATAGACTGGGCAATTGTGATGAACATGTCCTAAGCGGTGGCACTGGTAACAAGTTTCGCCATATCTGGGGTCAGAAGGGAGAAGAGGAGTGGTGTGAAGGGCACCGTGAAATGGTCTACTCTGATAGTTGTAAGTTCACTCGGCCTCAACTACAGCGTGTAGTTCTTCGGGAGAGAGAGTGGAAGAGGAAGCCAACGGGGTTGATGGAGGTTGCGCAGAATGGTAAAAGGAAGAGGATGATGATTCATCCACACTGCGCTGTAACGGATAAATCCCGGCATTGGCGATCCTAGAGGCGGCGAGTTCTACAGTATATCAATCTATGTCTTCGAGAAATTCCCCGAAGTCCATCTGGTACATCACTTGATGGAGTTCGCGTAAGATGTTCTGCTGGGTGGAGTTTACCCATCCTCGATCTAAGCAATCGGTGGCAAAGGCGATGATTTCGTTGGTGACGAGAGAGAGACGTTGGGTCTGTTGGAAGGCTCTATAGAGAGCGAGGAAGGCAGAGTTCATATCGAGATGAGTGTTGATAGGTAGAGCCATGCCGGTGTCACAAATGTAGCGGGCGATGCTGTTAGTATAATGAGGGGAAGGAGTTCCTTCCTTAATGGCATTGGCGAAGATAGGGATTTTGACAGCAAGGATGGGTCTCAGACTGGGTATGGGAGGGGAAGGGGAGTGGACACAATGAAAGGTTATGGGAGAGGAAGGGACAGGAGCAGCAATGGGCATAGTAATTGATTCTGGAATGGTGGTGGTTCCTGGAATGTCTACGGGATGGAAGGTAACTTGGCGAGTAATGGGTTCGGGGACGGTGACAGGGTTAGAACCCCATCCAGGTTTAGCAATAGTGGAAGAAGGGGATGAAGTAGTGGAAGCAGTGATGGAAGATTCAGGTGAGATGGAGAGTTGTTCGAATGACATGGTGGATGCAAATGAAGAGGGTTAGAGTCAGAAAATGGAGGGGTGAAGCTTCTTATAATCGCTGAGAACGGACTTTGAATGATTCAAGTTCCGTTCTGGGAGCCAGGAGTCTTCTTCGGCCGAATATCCTTTCCATCGAATCAGGAAAATTCGATTTTTAGGAGTTCCACGGTGGCGTAAGATCCGTTCCACTTCATATTCTTCTTCACCTTTGATGAGGTCAGGTGATGGCGCAGGGAAGTTCTTTCCATGGGTAAGGTTCTCACGATAAGGAGATAAGAGGGATGCATGGAAGACTGGGTGGATCTTCTTGTCCCAGGCTTTCGGTAGGCGGAGTTGATATGTGATAGGAGATAAGACCTTGGTGATAACGAAAGGTCCTTCTCATTTGGAGGCAAATTTGGGGTTAATAACAGAACGGCGGAGGTTTCTGGCTTCCAACCAGACTTTGTCTCCAAGGGAGAATGGAATGAAGCCTCAATTGTTCCTAGAGGCCATGACTTGTCTAGCAAGTTCATGGGAAGCTAGGGCTTCGTCTCGAGCAGCGGAGAGATCCTTGAAACGGGTTTCTATGGCAGGAAGAGAAGTTTCGGCAATTACCAAAGGAAGAGCACAGGGTTTGTATCCCATCATGAGATAGAATGGAGATTTGCTGGTGACGGAATGGGGATGGTGATTGTGGGCAAATTCAGTGTGAGAGATTTTGTCAGTCCATGAGGTGGGATTGCTTCCGCAGAAGATGCGGAGATAGGTTTTGACTTCTTGGTTGACACGTTCAGTTTCGCCGTCGGATTGTGGGTGGTAAGCAGTGGAGAGGGAGATGTCAAAGTTCAGGAGTTTTCCTAGTTCCCGAGCGAAGGAAGAAGTGAATTGTGGACCTCGGTCCGAGATGATTTTGTCGTAGAGTCTGAAGCGAAGGTAGACTTTGTGGAAAAAGAGAGATGCGACTCCTTCTGCGGTGATGGTCTTTTTTGTGGAACAAAGAATTACCCCCTTAGTAAGTCCGTGGTCCACCACGACTAAAAGGGAATCAAAAGAGGAAGAGATCAGGAGATCGGTGATGAGATCGCAAGACACTTGTTGGAAGGGGTGTGTGCAGGAGGATTTAATGGGGGTGAGCGGCGGTACAGTGGGATGAGTGTTCGACTTGTTCTGCTGGCATGTGGAGCAGCCTTCCATGTATTTACGGATGAATTGGGCCAAGCCAGGCCACCAGAATTCCGTGGAGATGAGCTGACGGGTTTTAAGAAATCCTGGGTGACCGGCAGTTTCATGGTCATGGCAACGCTCGAGGATAGAGCGGCGGAGAGATTCATCGGAGAAAACGTAAACTCGTCCTTTGTAGGTGAGGATGCCTTCAGAATACTGCCAGTCAGAGAGGCAGGAGTGGAAAGCGGGAGGAATAGTACCGTCAAGTGATTGCAGGGCCTGGAAGACTAAGGGATCAGAGGTAGAGTGGGAAGCGATGTGATGTGCCAGGGTAGAGTCGATTAGGCGGACGAACATGGAAGGAGGGAGTAAGGTAGTTCCCTGGTTGTCATCAGAAGCAGAGGGGAGCATATCACGCCAGTGTGAGAGGGCATCGGGTCCAGAGAGGAGGGAGCCAGGAACGTGGATCATCTTAAGATTGAAATCTGCAAGATCTAGAAGCCAACAGGCTTGGCGGCGGTTAAGATCCTTAGGTTGTCTAAAATAGGTAAGGTTCTTATGGTCGGTGAAGACCTGGACAGGGAAGGAAGCGCTGTGGAGATAATGACGCCATGCTTTGAGAGCGCGGATGATGGCTAGGAGTTTGCGGTCATAGATATCATAGTTGCGTTCTGCAGGGGAGAAGGATTGGAAGAGGTAGGAACAAGGGTGCCAGTCTCTGTTGGTGTCGGTCTGGAGGAGAATGGCTCCAGTGGCGTACTTGGAGGCATCAGTGGCAATGGCAAAGGGTTTGGAGTGATTGGGGAGTCAGAGGACAGGTTCCACAAGGAAGAGATCTTTGAGATGGGAGAAGCAGCGGTCACATTCTTCGGACCATTTCCAAGGTTGATTCTTCTTGGTAAGATCTATGAGGGGTCTAGCGACGGTGGAGTAGTCTGGGATAAAGCATCGATAGAAGTTGGCAAATCCGAGGAAGGAGCGGACTTCCTTTGGAGTGGAAGGGACAGGCCATTTGGAGATGCTGTCTAGTTTCACAGGGTCCATGGCGATGCGACCTGGTTCCACGATCATTCCAAGGTATTCCACTGTGTTGGTGGCGAATTGGCACTTCTCTAGTTTCAAGTGAAGGTCAAGTTCTTGCATGCACTGAAGAACTCATTTGGTTTGTTCGGTATGGGTAGCTTCGTTGGGGGAGAAGATAAGGAGTCGTTCATGAAGTGTTGGAAAGTGGCGGGGGAGTTAGTGAGTCTGAAGAACATCACAAGAGGTTCGAAGAGTCCTTTATGAGTGATAAAGGTGGCTTTCCATTGATGTCCGTCCTTGATACGGATGTTGTTGTATCCCCAGCGGACGTCAAACTTGGTGAAGACCTTAGCGTCTTTGAGTTTATCGACGAGGTTGGAGATCAGTGGGAGAGGATAAGCATCTCGAACGGTATGCTCATTGAGGTATCGGTAGTCTTGGCAAGGGTGTAGTTTACCATCCTTCTTTTTGACAAAGAAGAAGGAAGAAGCTTGGGGGGAATTCGAGGGATGGATCTTTCTGGCAGCAATGTTCTCATCAAGAAAGTCTTCCATGGCTTTCTGTTCAGCAGGAGAGAGAGGGTAGACCTTTCCGATTTTCGGAGAGAAGGAGTCATTAAGATTGATCTCATGGTCGTAAGGACAAGAGGGGGGAAGATGATCGGTGGCCTCTTTTGAAAAGACAGAGGCGTAATCGGAGTATTCAGAAGGTAAGGTAACCTTGGGTTTGGCCTTTTTGGCAGCGGCAGCGAGTTCAGTGGCGGTAGTCAATTTAGCGATGACTGGGGAGTTGTTCAGGAGGTATCTGGATCCGCATTGAATGATACGGTGGATGGCATAGTTTTGTTGGGCGCGGTGCATGTATTGTATCTCGGTTTCTTGTCTGAGATATTCATAGAGTCTTTCGTCATAGACAGAGTCAACGTTGATATGGTGTGGAGGTCGGGAGGAGGCTTTGGAGAAGAAGCCATCATGTTGTTTTTGATCAGCGACATGAGTTTGGTAGAGGTCGGAGGATTGATCAGAGGTTTCGGGGATGGAGAGAGTCTGGGTGGACCAGTTGATGGAGGGGTTCACGGCTTTAAGCCAGGGGAGTCCAAGGATAGTGTTTTCTCGTCCACAGTTCATGACGTAGAAAAGAACCTTGTGGGCAATGCCTTCGATGTTGATGAAGAGGAGGGAGGTATATCGGATATTGCCTTTCTGGTTGGCAGATTGGTTGACATTTCGTACGCGGATGGGGACATCAAGTTTCGTGGTGGGAAGTCTGTGTTTTCGGACAAACTGCCAGTCAATGCAGTTGATATCTGCGCCGCTATCAATCAGGGTGGCGGTGTCGACAACTTTCATAGTATGCGAAGGATCGATGAGTTGAACGGGGATTCTCATAGATCTAGAGGATTTCGATACTAGTACAGGAGCAATGGTAGCAGGAGGGACTCGTGTCGACTGAGACCTCCTCTTCAAAAATCCTGTGAGGAGCAGGAGAACGACACCTTTCTAATGGTGGTTTCATCGTCATCGTCCTCAATCTCCTGGAGTTGAGGGAGTTCTTCTTCAATCTTCCGAACCTTTCGTTCGGTGGGGGGGAAAGTGGGGCATTCATTGGATCTATGGCCAGTCTTATGGCAGTGGAAGCAACGTCCTTCTTTGATGCAGCATTGACGTTCTTTGGGAGTCATCTTGGAGAGGCGGACGGCGTCAATGTCCATGGCGTTGGGATCTTTCTCCTTTCGGGAGGAGGAGGAGGAAGCGATGTGTGGGAGAGGAGTGTTCTTTCCTCAACAAGCGACTTCATTGGCATGGTCAAACTGTGCTTGGAACTTCTGGGCCTTAGAGATCCATTCAGTGATCTTGTCAGGGACGGTATACATGGAAAAGATTCGGCACATCAAACCGGTGGGGATGGCAGAGTAAAAGTATCCGATGAGGACTTGATCATCAGTGATCTCAGAGATAGTGGCGTGGTTGGAAAACTGGGCAATGTAGGAGTCTAGGGATGGTTCCCATTTACCGCTCTTCTGCTTGACCATCTTGGTGGTCATGAGCCAGGCGAGGGAGTTGCCTTTGACGTCGGCGTGTTTGAATGAGGCGGTGAACTTGGTGATAAAGTCTACATAAGTTCCGAGGGAGATAGTGGAGCCAGCGGTGAGCTTGGTGATCGCGGCTTGTCTAAAGGTGGTCGCCCAAGTGGCAGTGGTACCTTTGGTCATGTAAGAGAGGGCGAAGGTGACCTTCTTATTGTCAGTGTTATATACGTCCTCATTGACGAGGAGGTAGGTCACAACCGAGCTCAACCATTGGTTGGCTTTGTTGTAGGACCCGTCAAAGGGTTTGGGGGTTCCAAGGCGAAGTTCAGTGGGTCTAGAAGACATCGGTGGCGGGGAGAAGGGTCTTGGGAAGAACTGAGGGGTTGGTCCGAGGGGAAAGGGGCTGAAGGGTGGAGGTCGTCGAGCTGTGGGAGTAGGAGATGGAGGAGTGGGAATGCAAGGGATAGAGAGCGACAATGAGAAGGTATGGGAAAGATCTAGTTCTGTCGCTTGTTCAGCATCAGATAGGATCGGTATGTCAGGGTCAGGAGAGGTGTTTTGAGGTTCTTCGTCAGAGGAATCAGAGTTCTCGGTGTCAGGGGATTCAGAGGGTGGGGGTTGTCGAGAAAGTCCCCAGATGGAACGAGGGATTCTTGGTGGTTGCGAAATTTTGGCAGCTTACAACGGTGGTAGCTGGCAAGGCACGCTTGAGCTTTTGTTACGCTTGGTCTGGGTAGGAACGAGTGTAGCCTTTGAAAGTTCAAGGAACAAGAGCATTGAGTCAAAAGTACGACAAGGACTTATAGAACGGAGGGTTGAAGGTCAAGGGTACCTTGTGGGGGTGTCCACACAAGGGTCAAGGGGACTGGGCTGAGACCAGTGGTTCAAGGGTTCAAGGGAGCTGGGCTGAAACCAGCAGAGGGTGAGGCAAGAGCAGATAGATTGTACACGGTACAAGAAGACAAAGGAGCTCAAGCGTGGGGAAACGCTAGAGCAGTATTTACGACTTGTATATGTTGGATATACAAGCGTTGAGGGCAGGCATAGAAAAGAATAGAAACGGGTGGAAGAAATGATGACTAAGTGAGTGAAGACCATCAGGACGCTGACGGGAGGAACACGTGAGAGGAATGTGTCATCATAAAAGAAAGAAAAGATAAGTCCGCAGAGAGTGAACGAGACGTGTCGTTGATACAAAACAAAAGGAAAAGAGAGAATCGTAACAAGTGGTGATTACAAGACGTCATTGCATGGCATCAAGGTTGTCTCTATTGTCATCTGAGGTCGGCCATGGCTCGCTGTCGAGATTGGACCACCATTTATGATGTAGGTGGGATTGTGTGCGTGCGCGGACGAGGGTGGTGGCAAGGAGGGGATTTGGATTTGGGGGGACAAAGTTGGTCGGTTCATGGAGAATGGCATTGGGGAATGCGCATATCATAAATTGGGGACAAACAAAGGCTGGCAAGTTGCGCAGGCCAAGTTGAGCAGCGGGGTGAGCGGGGTCGATGAATCTTGCACGATCGAGAAAGTACGGGTTGGCATGACCCAGCACAGGGCGGACAACAACTAGACTGGTGACCAGTCCGTCCAAAAGAGGCAGCCGCGAGCAAGATGTTAGCCTATGTAAGCCAAAGAGGTGCATGTAGGGTTTAGTCTACGCGTGAGAAGCGAAGTGGGTGCATCGCTCCTGCTTCTGCCCACTTCACATCCCCAGCTGTCCATAGTCTTCTGTGCACTTTAGTCCTCGTTACACTTGTTTTCGCACCTTCCTTTCTCCATGCTTCCTCTCATGAATCCCCATAACGCAGTCCCACCTGACTACCTTGCAGAACGCTATGAAGCCTCTTGCCAATCCCTCATTGACGACTTTGGTATCACCAATGACCAAGCCGCCCTGAGACTCACCAACTTTTGGTTGAACCAAAATGCTCTAGACTGAGAAGAATGGGATGCCCACATCCGTGCTGAAGAACTTCTTGCCCAACAGCATGAAGAACAACAGCGCTTTGAGGCTGACGAACAGCGCAGACAGAAAGAAGAAGAGGAGGAGCAAGCTCATCAAGAAGAGCGTAAAAAGAACCGAAATAAATCCCTCCCATTTGCTGACGTCCCTATGTCAAGCACACCACCTGTTATCCCATCGCCTCTCACCTTGCGCAAGCTGTGTAAAGGAGAGTTCTGTGAACTTTACTTCTTCACAAACAAAGGCCTCGCAGATGCACAAGCCACTGTGCACTCCACGGATGATGAAGCCCTAATGCTCATGCAAGATGACCAAGGCCTTCACTCTTTCATCCCCCTTGTTTCTGCCAAAGCCAAGCAGAACGTTATTGAAGACAAAGACCTCTCATGGCAACAAATTGACGAAGCCACACATCACATCCTCACTGCCATGAAAGAATGTGGTTGGGACAAACCACGCATACAAGCCCACCTCCAATTCTGGTTAGCCCTAGGTTCCCACAGCTGGCACCATCACCAGGACGAGAGACGACGCTGCACCCTCATTCACTACCAGGCAGTAGCCCAAAAAAGATGGCACGACACCCTTGGCACTGCGAATTCCTTCAACTTGAAGTACATACAACAGTCCCTCCTGGACGACATTCGCTCCGAGATTGTTGACAATGCCTCAGCAGCAGTGGCAGCCAACAGTGCGAGAGAGGCAAGTAATCTTCCTCATCTCAACCATCTTTACTAACCACGTGTCACTACCCTACTTATCTTCGCTCCTTCCTTAACCCTTTTATGTACCACATTTACAATGCCACCCCTATGTGGCACTTTCTCCTTACATACGGGTTACACACCCATGCGCCCCAACGTGCTGGCCTCTATGCCATGGCCCCAACGCCACATTCCTTCACCCCCCAATGGGCTTATCCATTGTAACAGGCATCGGCCAAACTCTCAGCTGTTATTGCCTCACTCCAATCAATGGGCACTGTCCTCTCCCACCTAAATGCACACAGCAGACAACCATCATCATCAAAGCGCCCGCTTTCTCCCACGTCACCAGAAGCTTGTGCACACAAGCGTAACCGTTCCTTTCATGCCAACCCCTCACCGGCCGACCCAACACTTGAACCCCTACACCCATGCACAGTGTGCCTCAGCATCGAACCGCACACAGTTCCCATCGTGGAATGTGACAAGGACAAAACCTGGAATGGAAAGCACAAAACCTTTGCCAAATGAGTCAACAGACAGCTCTTTGCCAAGAACAACAACCAACATCTCTGCACAAAATGGCAACGCAAAGAAGGATGCACTAACAAGCGATGCTTCATGCATATGTGCTCCAGATGTGGAATCGCCTCACATGGAGCTATTCACTACCCTAGAGCGCAGAGATTCACAGGTGCTAACTCCCTATAAACCAGATGCATGGGAACAGCTTCTCCACGAAGCCAATCTTCTCCAAGACTATGGTAACATACCACGCGGACTAAGACATGGTTTTATAGTTAATTTTCCTAATATTCTACAAGTACAGACTCCTCATAATTCTGCTTCTGTCAGCATGTTCCATAACCAACTCCACGACATCACGCACAAAGAAATAGCTAAAGGTAGATACATCAGACCATATCCACTCTCATTAATAGAAGCAGTCATTGGACCTTTTCAATCTTCCCCTCTTTCCATCATTCCGAAACCAGGTAAACCAGGCAAATTCCATTTAGTACAGAATTTCTCCTTTCCCATAACCCCCCTCTCCATCCAATCCTGCTCCCTCTGTTAATTCATACATAAACCCGGCAGATTTCTCTGCATCCTGGGGGAAATTCTCTATAGTATACCTACTCATCTCCCATCTACCACCAGGCTCAGAACTCGCCACATGTGATGTGTCAGAAGCTTATCGCACCATCCCACTGCACCGCTCCCAATGGCCAGCTGCAGTAGTCCGCATGTCAGACTCAGAAGGATGCATCGACACATGCACTGCCTTCGGAGCTACACCTTCAGCAGGCAGCTATGGGCACATAGCAGATGCAGGAGCACACATCATGCGCTTCCGAGGAATTGGACCACTCAACAAATGGGTCGATGACCATATCTTTTGCTGAATACTTCGAGACCAGATTGATCAATACAATATACAATGTGCAAAGTGGGCCCAGGAAATTGGATCCCTCGGCAAATGCAAAGAAGGAAGTCACATTGGGTACCATGGTCGTACCCTGGATGACGGAACCTTCGAAGAGTTCAATGAACCCTACACCCACCCAATTCAAGACCTCTCTGATACCTCTCCCCAATCTCATCACAACCGCCTTTTCACGTACGCGATTGACGATATTGACTGCATCTCACACGAGTTAGGCATACCATGGGAAGTATCCAAAGACCAACCTTTTAGCCACTCTACCATCTACATTGGCTTCCTCTGGGATCTCCATAAGCAAACAGTTTCTTTGAGCCCCACAAAGGCCATGAAATACGTCACAGCCATACACGAATGGAAAACAAGGGATGCACACTGCCTCGAAGATGTCAAAAAACTGTATGGTAAACTCCTACACACAGCCTCTCTCATTCCGGAAGGCAGGGCGTATCTAACAGGACTTGAACAAATGCTGTCAGTCTGTGAGAAAAAGCCTTTCTTGCCCCACCGACCCAAAAAATCCATCTCAGTGGACCTCGACTGGTGGCTAACAATAATAACATCAGACAAAGCACTGCGCCTAATAAATCCCCCCCCAACGTACATTGACCTAGCAGCATACTCAGATGCTAGCTCTAGCGTCGGCATTGGCATCATCATCGGCAACCGATGGAGAGCCTGGCGCCTCCTCCCAGACTGGCAAACCAATGGAGGCAAATGAGACATTGCCTGGGCAGAGGCCATTGGACTCGAATTACTCATCTTGGCCATTGCACAGACTCTCAACATTCCCCAGCACATTGTTGCATATGGAGACGATACCAGTGTCATCGACAGCTGGAAATCTGGGAGACACTGCAATCGTGAAGTCAACGAAGTCTTTAAGTGCATCCATGCCCGCATCACAGCCCCTTCCTTTCCCATCCGCAGCATCATTAACTGCTATGTATCAAGTGGCAATAACCCCGCAGATAAGCCATCCCGAGGTATATACGGCGACCCAAACCTCCTCATCCCTCCTCTATCCATCCCTGAACAACTTAACCACCTTATCGTCAATTTCACTGAATCCCCCCATCCCCGAGAGTTGCGCCAACACCATCTCAATACCCTCCCAATTCCATCCTATAAGTACTCTGATGGCACTTGAAACCAAGCCGACGAGCTCATCAACTCAAGTGAACAGCAACAAAGGGACGATGAACTTATTCACTTCGCCACCCAGGACATCTGAGTGAAAAACAAATCGATTTACCAACCAAATCAATGTACATGATCCCATGCAGCAGATAACCAAACCCAAACTGTATAAACCTGACCTCACCCCAGCCCCGTCCCCGCTTCGTCCTCACTGCCTCACGCGCCAACAACTCCTACTATGGATTCCATCCCTCACTTCCCCTTGAACATCCAGAGGCCAAGCGAGCAGACAAAACCCTGTAATGGATGAAGACATAGACCGTATCCTCACAGTCATTGGTGCATCATGGGCAGATTCAACCAAAGAACTCTACGGTACTGGACTACTTGTATACCATGTATACTGCGACATACATAACATCCCTGACCAACACCGAGCCCCCGTCTCCCAAAACCTACTTGTTGCCTTCTTAGCCAGCTGTGTGGGTAGCCAATCAGGCTCCACCATTGCCAACTATGCCGCTGCAATTCGCGCGTGGCACATTCTCCACAAACTCGAATGGAACATTGGTGAAAACAAGTACAAAGCAGTCCTACGTGGAGGAAGTAAACTAGCTCCTCCATCCGCCACCCATCCCAAACATGCCCCTTTCTCTGTCGAAATCCTAGAGAAATTCCGTTTCTCCATGGACATCACAAAGCCGAGAGACACGGCAATTTTCACATGTCTCACTTGCGCTTTCTTCTGCATTGTGAGATTAGGTAAATTCCAAATCCCCATAACAGTCAGATACAATACAATGAAACTTACACCATGCCAGGTGAATTGACAGTACCCGCCATTAACAAATATGACCCTGCCAAATATATTTCCAGATCTGATTTTTTGATCTCAACCAATCACAAAGGACTACCAGTGATGAAGTTCCGTTTTCCGCGCTCCAAAACCTCCCCAAATGGCAGAGAGGCACATTGTGCTCCACACGATAGCTCATCAATTACGGATCCCAAAGTGGCACTCGAGAACCATTTCAAAATCAATCCCGCCAAGCCTACTGATCACCTATTTGCTTGGAAACATCCCACGAAAGGTTTGCGCCCTCTCTCGAAAAAAGAAATCACATCTTTTATCAAAGACGTAAAGAGACACAACCCGAGCATGCCCAACCTTAAAGGGCACAGCCTGAGGATAGGTGGAACCCTTTTCTACCTGCTCAAAGGGGTTCCTTTCGATGTCATCAAAACCATTGGATGCTGGTCAAGTGACTCCTTCACAATCTACCTCTGTCATCATGCCCTAGTCTTAGCACCCTTCCTTCAGCACGATACCACTCTTTTCGACAACCTCCACAGATACATCCTCCCACCAGTGTGATAAACAGTGAGTCGAGCTCCTAGCACCCAGGTCTCACTCGCATGATGCGTCACTCACTCCTAACCCTCAGGGTCACAGCTCGCAGATCCGGGTGCAGCTTCAGGCCAGAAAGCCTTCAGCATTCACCCACCCATGTCCATTCATAGCCCATGTACATTCGTAAAATACTATTTTACTCCATCACCACACATGTAGCATGCAACGCATAGAGGCAAGCCATCGATAGACAGACTGGTTTTGAATTTGGCAGGGTGAGTGGATTCCCAGAGTCATCTGACCTTTAGCCAATAAAATAACTCGAGTTTCCCCAATGAAATTCAATTTGATATTAGATTGTAATTCATGATCGAAAATAATTAGGCTAGATAGATCTAGTAGACATGTCCAACACGACATGAATCCGAGTTGGTATGCTCCATGGTAACAAAATCTGAGAGAGGGCAGGAGTTGCCCGATACTCAGCCACTGCCTAAGATGGGCAGAAACGACTATATTCACCTGAGAGAGGGCAGGAGTTGCCCGATACTATAGTACTGTTACGATTCTCTCTTTTCCTTTTGTTTTGTATCAACAACGCGTCTCATCCTCTCTCCACGGACTTATCTTTCCTTTCTTTTATGATGACACATTCCTCTCATGTGTTCCTCCCGTCGGTGTCCCGTCAGTCTCCATTTACTTAGTCATCATTTCTTCCACCCGTTTCTATTCTTTTCTATGCCTACCCTCAACGCTTGTATATCCAACATATATAAGTCGTAGATACTGCTCTAGCGTTTCCCCACACTTAAGCTTCTTTGTCTTCTCGTACCGTGTACAATCTATTTGCTCTTGCCTCGCCCTCCGCTGGTTTCAGCCCAGCTCCCTTGAACCCTTGAACTACTGGTCTTAGCCCAGTCCCCTTGACCCTTGTG
>JBBPRQ010000584.1:0-20629 GCA_038093095.1 Boletus insuetus | reverse complement strand
TGGGAGTCTGAAGGATGACCATACTCTGTATAGTCCATCCCGATGATGTGGAACTGCAGGATGTGGCAGTGTGATCTAAAAGAGGAATGCCACACAGGCAGAAGTCTGAAGGAATCCTGTGTGGAAGCAGATCAGAAGGAATAAGCTAAATATAGAGCGGAGGTGGGGTGCCATGTGAGTATGTAAACAATAGGCAGAAAAGGAGAAACAATCTGGAGGACGACTCCAGTATGAATATAACTCTGTAGAGTAAGAGACAGAGTCTAGCAGGAAAGACAAGTAAGGCAGCGTAGCTGCACAAGTGTAGTTGATATAAAGGAGAAAAGAGTACCCCCTGTTTATGGTTGAAGACCTGCAAGACCACCAAATTAGTCACAATCCCCCTCATTCACCTCATAGTCAGTTGGGTTGTAGTCGTCTTGGGGGTTGCGATGGACAACACAGTTCTCTTCACAATGTCCAAGTTCCCCACAGATGAGGCAGCGACGGTGTGGGCAAAAGGTCTGAATATGCCCTGGTGCTGTAGTGAGGCAGAACAGGCACTGGTAGTGAGGGCAATCTGGGCGGAGATGACTGAGTTCGTGACAGGTGAAGCAGCGAGCAAGGGGGCGGTGAGGAGGAAGAATGATAGGATCAACATTGATAGGATTCAGAGACGATCCAGGCATTGGCAAGGGCAATGCCTGAGCACTTGTTATATCTACCGGAGGTGGGATAGGGTGTCAGCACATGGGCGGCCTCGCAATCTTTTAGTAGGGCTTGCCACAGCCTGTGCAGCAGAGGACAGGAGTCCGAACTGAAGTGTTGCCTTAGCCCACTTGAATTTACGAGAACCTGTGGTGGGTGATGGAGAGATAGGATGTTCATGGGTAGGAAGAATGATGTTGTCGGGAGGTGGTGTAGTGGCTCCAAGAAAGGGGATAGTGGCAAGGAAGTTTCAAATCTCATCGGAGGACATGGGGAGTTCCGAAAGACTTTGGGGGCGATTATCGCCGCTATCTCCTCCATTGCTGTGGTCAGTTGGTCTGGAGGTAGTAATGCGAGAGGTTGGGGTTGGTGGAGGTGGCATGGGGATGGGCATACAGGAGGCAGTTTGGTCAGTTGAGGCAGTTCCTGTGTCACTACTTCCATCCTCCCCTCTCCTAGATCCATCAACCTCATCCTGGGCCCAAGTGTCCCAATCCCATGGGTGGTTCTTGTTGTCATCGAAGTAGTATCATTGTAGGTTGGTGGGGAGTGTGTTAAGGATCAGTTGAAGAATGTGAGTGAATAGGGGTCTGGGGAGTCCCCGAAAGACATCATCGAATCCATGGTCATGGAGTGCATCAAGAATTGCGTCTTGAGACTCGTGGATGGACTGTTCCATGGCAGCAGTGTAGACAGGCAGGGTCCCATCAGGGAAGAGCTGGGCATGGAGAGTTCGGGAGGTGGCGTAGGTGTGGAATATGCCCACCAAGGATTGGAGTATGGGAATGTCCTGGTAAGCGGGAATGGATGGTAGTGCAATAGAGGCTGCGGCATTTTTGAGGACGGCACAGTAAAGGATTCTGCGAGAACGGGTTGGGAGTCGGTGGATATGGACGGGGATGTTGGCCAGGATAATGTGGACATAGGAAGACGCGATTGACGACATGTAGCGAAGCTAGGGCTCAACACTTAAAATGACGAGAGTGATGTGCGGTGGTTATGGAGGAAAAGTGAGGGGATCCCTTGCCTTATATTCCTCAAGGAGGTCAGAGGCGTATTCCAAGTTAGACTCAGGTTCCCAGGTATTTTCGGAGGACAGGTATTCTTTCCATGAAACAAGGTAGTGGCGGTGTTGAGCGGAGCCCCGATGGGCTAAGATTTGATCGATTTCAAAATCCTCTTCTCCATCTATTATGTCCGGCGGAAGCGGGATGAAGTTATCCCCATGTTCCACAGTAGTCCTATATGGGGTGAGAAGGGAGGCGTGGAAGGTGTTGTGAATTTTCCATGTTCGTGGGAGGCGGAGTTTATACAATATGGGCAATATGACTTGAGTTATCTTGAACAGACCTTCCCGTCGAGGAGCAAGTTTCTTGGAGGGGTAACAGAGTCTCAGGTTGTGGCCCTTGAGCCACACCTTCTCTTCGACTTTCCAGGGTTTGAATCTTGAAGTTACGCATTTCTTCATATATCTTTGCGCCTTCTTGTGTGCAGCTGTGGCTTCCTTTTGGGCTTCATCAAGGTCCCCGAGTCATTTCTCGAGGGTGGGAAGGAATGTAGTTCCGATCCGTGGATAGGCAAGTGGCTCATACCCCAACATCAGGCTAAAGGGGGTCTTTCTGTAATGCTCACCCTCAGAATGCCTATACTAACTGAAAAACCATTACCTTTTACTTTCTTGACCTTTACTAAATCACTACAGAAACCATCCATCATATCTTTTCCTATCTTATCTTTAGCAGTCACATGATCTTGTCACATGATCTTATCTCTTATCTTGGCTATGCACCTCATGGTTTACACATTGCATCCTCATGGTTGCCTCATGCTTTTCCTCTTGACTCACTTTCCCTTATTGTCCAACAGCAATAACCACTCTTATCTAGAGCCTATAGCAATAGTCTCTCTTATCACCTCATGGTACCCAGTGGACATACTTTTAACTACTTATAGTCAGTATAGCCTCCAGCATAGCTTGGTCTGTGCACGGTCTTTCTTAGTATATATAGTCATACTACTAGTAGTATAGACTCTAGTCTTATTCACCTTGTTCATTTCCCCTTCATTGATATACATCCTCTGTTTCCTTTAAGATATCACATCCTACTATTGGTTAGACTCACAACATCACAAAGTCCTTTATAGTTCATAGGTGGGACCAAGGGTCGTTACACTTTCCTGTTACGGAGTGGACGGAAGAGTTGTGACAGTACTCCGCCATTGGAAGGAGATCCAACCAATGGGAGGCGTCACCTCAGCAAAAGATCTCGAGTTCCTAGTTGACCCATTCCATTTCTCTGTTGGTTTGCAGATGGTAGGCAGAAGAGAGAAGCGGATCATAATCAAGAAGCCTGGCCAGTTCTCAAGCGAAGGCCGAGGCAAACTGCAGACCACGGTCTGAGATAATCTTATCGTGGAGTCCGAACCATGGGAAGACCTTTTCGAAGAAGAGTTGTGTGATGCCCTCAGTGTCCGTGCTTTTGTGACATGGGGTGAAAATTACCCCCTTTGTAAGGCCATGGTTGACCACAACCATGACAGAATCATATCCATGCGACAGTGGCAAGTCCATAATGAGGTCAACAGAGACACATTGGAAGGGTCAGGAGGAGGTGACAGGGAGCAGGGTCAGCGGGGGAACAGTGGGATGAGTATTGACTTTGTTGCCCTGGCAGGTTGCACAGCCCTGGATGAAGTGGCGCACAAATGCGGTGAGGCCAGGCCACCAATAGTCACGCTGGACAAGGTTAACTGTTTGGTAATAACTGCCATGACCACCTGCAGGCGAATCATGTAAGACATGGAGGAGATCGTGTCGGTGATCCTCAGGCACGTAGGCCCAGTCCTTGAAGTAAAGAATCCCATCTTCATAGCGCCAATCATGAATAGAGGAGCAGGGAATGCCCAATGCACCCTCATGAAGTGAGCATAATTGCGAGATGACGAATGGGTTGGAGGTGGATGACTTCTCAATAGAAGTCCGGAGGTCGGTGTCAAGTCATTTAATAAAAAGCTCTCCTGGAAGTAAGGAGATGGTGGCGTTGTCATTGGCCATTTCCATGTCGTCCTTTCGTGAGAGCGTGTCTGCGGGGCCCATGTTAATCCCCAGAGTATGTTGGAGCAGGAGGTCATAGTCCTTTAGCGTCAATAGCCATCTAGCTTGCTGCCTAGATAGCTTCCTTGGATCCTTGAAATAACACACATTCTTGTGGTCTGTGAGCACAGTGATGGGCCAGTTGGTTCCGGTAAGATAGTGCTGCCATTCTTCCAGCACGCATATAACTGCTAGAAGTTCTCGATCATAGATATCATAATTGCGTTCTGCTGGTGAGAACGTCTTTGATATGTAGCAGCTTGGATGCAGGTCACCATTGCCATCCTTCTGCATTAATACACTACCGCTGGCAGTGAGTGAGGTGTCCGTCATCACGTAAACAGTTTTAAGGTATCCGGCATCTTTAATACTGGTTCGGAGGTGAAGGCCATTCGGAGGAGGTCAAAAGCCTTCTGTTGCTCGTGCGTCCAGGACCATGGCTGCCCTTTCTTCATCAAATCCAAGATTGGTCACACGATGTTGGAGAAGTTGGGAATGAATTTGCAGTAGAAGTTGCAGAATCTGATGAACAAACGGACTGCTCGAACTGACTTTAGGGGTTCCCAGGTTGCGATCGCCGAGAGCTTGGTAGGGTCCATCTTGACGACCCCTTCACAAATGACCATGCCGAGGAATTCTACTTCCAGGGCGTCAAACGTGCATTTTTCCAACTTGAGGCCGAGTCAATTTTCTTGTAATCACTCCAAAACTTGCCTCGTCCTGTCGTGGTGTTCCTTGAGATCCTTGGAGTGGATCAACATGTCATCCATGTAGATGATCAACCATCCTTCTGCCACCATATCCTTAAAAATAAAATCCATAAACAACTGGAAGGTTGCCGGACTGTTGCAAAGGCCAAAGAACATTATGAGAGGCTCGAAGAGGCTGAAGGGCATGATGGACACCGCCTTCCAGGCGTCTTTAGTCTTGATCCAGACGTTGTTGTATCCCCAGCGAATATCCATCTTCATGAAGTAGCGAGAACCTTTGAGCTTGTCCATCAGGTCTCCAATGAGTGGGAGTGGGTATATGTTCCTGATGGTATGCTCGTTGAGATATCGGTAGTCCTGGCATGGCCTCAGGTTACCATCTTTCTTAGAAATGAAGAATGGAGAGGCCTGGAGAGAGTTTGATGGGTGTATACATCCGGCCTTTAGATGTTCTTGTATAAATTCTTGGCATGCCTCTCACTCCTTAGGGTTGAGTGGATATGCCTTTGCGACTCGTGGGGTGAAAGTGTCATCTAGATCAATGCCATGATCAAATGACCAGTATGGCGGAAGGGGACCATCATCCTTCTTTTGGAAGACACCTTGAAGTCTCGAAACTCCCACGGGAGTTGAGTTTTGCTTTTCATTGCTTCCTGAGCCAGGGAAGTCAAAATCGTGATTTTCCTTATTAAGGGCCTGGGGTGCTCTTCTTCGTTATTATCCTCCTCACAATCTAAGAGTCTGGGAATCTCCTCCTCCTGGGTGGTTGGTTCCACCTCAGGGACCTTCAGAGTAACCTCCCCCTTTTGAGCAGTGAGTACCGAATCAACTGCGCCTGTCCACCATCGTGCTCACCATTGTCAGAGTTTTGTTACCTGGCATTTTCTGTTGAATATGTTTATAGTGGCAGCATGATCTCCCTTGCCACTGGGTGACTCCGGGTCGGTTGGTTCCACCTCGGGTAGTTGCACCTTTCCTGTACTCCAGTCTATTTCTGGATTGGTATTACGGAGCCATGGGAGTCCTAGGATTACATCGTCCTTGCCACAGTCAATAACAAGGAAGTCTCAGAGATGGGTGGTTTCTCTGACTTTCATCAAGATCATTGCCTTCTTGCATATAAGGCTGTTATGGTTAGGCGTACCATCTACATTGCTCGCCTGCAGGGGAGTCTTAAGTTTTGAGGTGGGGATTCCACATACTGTGATCAAAGTGTAGTTGATGAAGCATCCGGTGGCACCTGAATCAATCAGGGCTTTAGTGTCGACAATTTTGAACACAGTACGATCAGGGGGGTAAAGAGTGACTGGAATTATGATAGATTGCGAAGCTGCCCCTGATACAAATACTAGAGATATGTGATGAGTGGTGTTCTGTATAGAGGTGGAGGACGACGTTGACCCTTCTCCACCTTTCAAAAATCCTGGCATGGTCCTACATTATCCACGTCCTTGCCTGGTCCTTTGTTACCCAGGTCGTGACTTGGATTGCCTAAGCCGCAAGCCTTAAGCCTAGCCACATGGTCAGTTCCGATCTTGGCAAGCTTCTGCACCAGGAGGGACGTATTGCCACTGGTGGTTGGATGGTTGGTTCTGTCTCTGGCTTGGTTCTTCATTATCCAAGTCCCTTCCTCGTCATGCATGGCCCATCGTGCTACCTTCTTTAATCCTAGTTTGACCGTGTTGATATGGGCCGACTCTTGCTCTGAGGGTTGCAGTCCAAACCCCATGTTGTGACCTCTGACGTGTTGGTGCTCCCTGGTTATCCCACCTTGGGTTGCTCCTGCCCCCACTGAATTTGATTGGGGTTCATCATATGGGGACATGCCTGAAGCATCTTCAGGACTTTCCTCCCAGGTAGCCTCGGGGAGGTCCGCTGACATGAGGGCGGAAAATCTATTTGACCATACAGACTGGGCTCCGCAGTCTGCCTTGATCCCTACTTTTTGGCACTCTTGGTACAAGGCTGAACATACTGCAGCCATGGCCTGGTAACCTTCCTCTTCTGCGTTGGGATCCATCGAGTCCTTGAATGCAGTCTTGAGGATCTTAATAGCCGTGCCCTGGTCCTTTCTTGGTAGACTTTCAATATAGTCTTGGACCTTATTACCATCTTGCCTAGTTGTGTTGTCAAAGCTGTTGTTGGTGGAAATGGCTCTTGTGCTTTGCAACCATCATTGTTGAGGTGTGCAATACTTCTGCGACGAGCGATGGTTGTGACTGAATTGTGTCCGGTCGGTTCTGGATCAGGAGTGGTTGGTGGACCTACAACCAACCTGGTGGCACACAAAACACTTGTTGCTCCTCATATGCTCTGACTGCTGGGTTGGGGTGAGACATACGGCATCTACGTCCATAGTGTATGGGTCACAAGCAGAGCTTCAAGAGGGCAGAGCAGGGATATATGGGATCTTCCTGTGTAAATCATCTATCCACCTGAGCTGTTGAGAAAACTTCCCCACCTTATCGATCCAGTCTTGATAGGTAGTGGGTACCTTCTTGCAAGAGAGTACCATAGCAGCGAGATGTTGGCTTAATCCGCAGAGGAACCACTCCACCAGAGCGGTGGGGTCCTCGATCCCAGTTTTCTCCACGAGGAGATGGAACCTTGAAGCATAGGTAGGGAAGCCGTCGCTAGTGGTTCTGTCTGGGAGCTTTTCTGGGATCTGGCATAGTTGAGAGAGGTTGATCCTAGCCTTTGCTGCTACATTGTATGGGGCGAAAGTAGACTCAAATGCCTCTGTAATTCGTTTGAAGGTTTTGTCTGCATCTGCGACTCTTGGGTTCAAAAGCTTCATCAGCCATCCTTCCGCGAAGGTCTTTCCACGGCCCTTGCTTATTTTGTTGAGAAAAGTAAGGGACTTAGTTGTGTCTGTGTAAAGTCGATCATTGATTAGGAAGTAGGCTTTCATGGAGAGAAGCCATCGGTTAGAGTCCTCGGCTTCCCTGGTAAAGTCCTCAGGTAGCCCAGCCTTTATTTCTGATACCATGTCATCGTCTTCAGGAGCCAGGTCAATGTCAATGTTGGAATCGCTGTCCGGGTCGAGAAATCTAGCAGGATGGTCCTCATCAGAAGGAGGGGATGGCAGCGGAGGAGGGGCAAGTGCCGTGGGAGGTGGTAACGGTGCTGCCAAAGGGATTGGTGTCAGTTAATAGTCTAGCTTGAGATAGTCAGTTGCTCTTCCTCATCTCCAGTTTACCTCAGCTAAATCTCGTTGCTTCTGTCTGTAAGTCACCTTTGCCTTGGGAGAGGAAAAGTGATCGGGGAGGGGTACAAAGAAGGCGTGTCCAAGAGGTAGCTTGTGGATTCGCGGAAGAGGGGATGGGTTAGCACTAGGAGGTGCCATCGGAGGAAATGAAGCAGAGGGACCTGGCTCAGGGGAGCAGGACAAATCTATGAATATACTGAATTGGGAAATGTTGGTGGTAGGGTGTGTCCTCTACGCAATGGTAGGAACAAGGGGAGAAGCTAGTTCTTTTGTAATGCACAGTGCAGTTAGTGACAAGCGAAGCGTATTGTTACCTTGGTCTGAACGAGTTTTACAAGTAGAGGGCGAGTAACAAGTAGAGGGTCCTGCTAGGACTATGTCTACCACAGTCATATCTCAGAAGACAAACTGAGACTTGAGGTGGGCTCAATGGTCTCCGATATCCAGGTACTAGCCACTGGAGCTCTCAGGTCACTAGAACTATGCTGATATTGCATAGAACTAGCTTAGGGAAATACAAGGGAGAAGTACAGAGTTTATATATGGTAGGCCCTTGGTCCATGCGAGTAAGGTAAGAGATATAATAGGTAAAAGGAGATGGGAGTCTGAAGGATGACCATACTCTGTATAGTCCATCCCGATGATGTGGAACTGCAGGATGTGGCAGTGTGATCTAAAAGAGGAATGCCACACAGGCAGAAGTCTGAAGGAATCCTGTGTGGAAGTGGATCAGAAGGAATAAGCTAAATATAGAGTGGAGGTGGGGTGCTGTGTGAGTATGTAAACAATAGGCAGAAAAGGAGAAACAATCTGGAGGACGACTCCAGTACGAATACAACTCCGTAGAGTAAGAGACAGAGTCTAGCAGGAAAGACAAGTAAGGCAGCATAGCTGCACAAGCATAGTTGATATAAAGGAGAAAAGAGTACCCCCTTTGTAGACCGTAACACCCTCCCCCTCAAGCACAGCAGGGCCACTGTTGGGTTCAGGGTTCTCGACAAGGTCCAGGAGTTGGACACTATGGGGTGGAGCAGGATCTGCTGCTTTACCATTGATAATGTTGAGGATGTGCTGGCTGGGCTGATGAATGTGTTTTGGGCGAGGTGCAGGGATAGGATTAGGAACATGTGGAATTGTGGTTGCTTTAGTGGCAATAGTAACTTGGAATTGTGACGGAGATGGACTAGGTTTGGCAGTGTTTGCGCTATGGGGCTGGGGATTGCTTAGATATGCAAGTGTGACATTGCTCAGGTTCGTCCCTTCTTCCTCCCCCTTGATGTTACGCTGCAAGGGTCCCCAATAGATGTTTCACTCAATGGTAACAATCCATTTCGTCGGCCAATACACGCAGTAGGTGTTTTCAGATTGGTCATTGATTCCCATCCATCTAAGTTTCTCAACACGCCATCCCAGCTTATTTACCTGCTCGTTCTTAACATAGACTTCAGATCCCCATTCTCGGACTTGACTAAGGTCGGGTTTCTTTCCGAAAGCAACTTTGTAAGGTGTTTTCCCATCAAGGACCTTGGTGTCATATTCTTCAGCCAGACAACATGCCGTGCAGCTTCACCCCACAGGAACTTAGGTAAACTGCTTGCGTGGAGCAGCGCTTGGACACATTCGAGGATCGTCCAGTTTAGTCATTCGGCAATGCCATTATGCTGGGGGGTGTCATGCACTGTGAGGCGCTGTGCCGTGCCTTGACACTGTAAGTATGTGATGAATTCTTTTCCCAGATATTTGCCTCCCCAGTCTGAATGGAGCAAGCGCATCTTTGCCACAAGTTGATGGTCGAGCCAGGCCTCGAAATGCTTGTATGCTGTAAATGTTTCGCTTTTCTGGCGAAGGGTGCACATGTATGACAAGCATGAGTGGTCATCTGTGAAGGTAACATAGTAACATTTCCCTTCAAGTGTATCAAGTGGTGCAGGTCCCCAGACATCTGACCAGACAAGTGCATTGACATTTTGGCTCTGTTCACCCTCTCGGACCTTGGTGATTGGCTTTCATGTCGCCTTGGCATAGATGCATGATTCACAAAAGGTACCATTGTCTTTTGTTTTGTCAAACTTTGGCCCACTGACTAACCTATTTTCAACAAGTTTGCAAGCAACGGATGGTGCAATGTGTCCAAAGTGGCGGTGTAACTCCATAATGGTCACCATTTTCCAGTGGCATTGGCGGTCTCATGCTCGTGCATGACATGATACAGGCCCTTTGTGGTATGTGGTATTTGTCCAATTGTTTTGCCATCTGATCCTTGGATTGTGCAGAAGCCATCTGCAAATGTTGTTGAGAGCCCAAGCTCATCAAGACAACCAATGGACACCAGTGTATATCCAACTTCAGGCGAGAATAGGACCTCTGTAAGTCACAATCATAATACATCATACCCATTTGGTACCTTGATTATCATGTCGCCAACTCCTGTTGTGACAAATTTCTGACAATTTGCAGCTGTAAATGATTTATCAGAGATATCTGTGAGGTTCTCGAAACACTCACGATATGGGGAGATATGCCATGTCATTCCAGAGTCATATAGCTTGATCTGGCAGGTGGAGGTGTGTTCATCGCTTGCCTCCATAGCAATGTTATCCGGTTCTTCAGTGGGGTCAGTGCAGTCAACAGACACTTCATCCTCAACTCTCAGTGCTCAGGATTCTTCAAGATCCCAGATGTCGTCAAATACGCCCTCATCCGTGACTGAGAACCAATCATCTCCCTCTCCCTCTTCTTCCTCATCATCTGATTCTGTCGGCAACAAGCCTGGGATGGATTCATCATCACTCGAGTCATCAGAGACTCTGAAAACACCATCGTCTGAGTCACTATCACACTTGGCAATATTGGCTGTATTTGTCTCAGTGAGCTTCTTTTTGCTTTTCCCTTTCTTGTGGAAAGCTGCAAGATGCTCCATAGATCCACACTCCCAACACTTGGGTGGGTTCCTCCTCCCATTTCCTTGTTTTCCCTTGTTGCATCCTTGTGATGCTCCTGACTGTACCACAGCCATTGCTTTGTCACAATCATGGTCCTTCATGTCACTACGTGCAGGATATTTTGCCTTCTGACATTCAGCTTCTTCAGTTATCACCAAAATCAGGACATTCAGGACAAGGGTCTTGGTAGTCATGAATAGTCGGGCTGCAATGAGCTGACTCAATGTGAAGTTGGCAAGGTGCTTTGGTAGGGATTTAATGATCGTCAAGCAGTAGTCCTTTTCATTGATCTGGACACCAACAGCAGCTAATCCCACTTTGTTCGCAGCCCATCAAGGAATTGGCATACATCCACTCCTTTTGCAAGCTGTGACTTGAGAAATTGTGCATGCAGGTCTGTTTGTGCATATGCACCTTTCTCCATGTATTCCTTGCTAATCTCTTCCCACATTTTAGCCACAGTTGCCTTCTTTTGAATTCATAAGGCAGTCAAGTCTGGAATTTGCTGAGCAAGTAAGTGCTTTGCCATTCGCTTGTCCTTTTTCCATTTGTTGACTTCTTCCTGCTATTCTGTGGTCATAGGGGCAGGATGACTTGGGCAGGTTGTGGTCCCATCTAGATGGTCCCATAACTCCTTGGCCTCAACAGCAACTTGGAAACGGAATGCAAAAATTGCCCAGTTCATTCCTTTAACATCCAACTTGGGAACATTGCTTGGAAGAGTGTCAGTGGTGACAGGGACAATGGACATGATGGCATGGTAAGCAATTTGTCTTGATCAGAGTTTGGGAAACTCAGGGCTCATAACCTGAGAGTGTTTCTGTAGGAATGAGATGACAACATGCAAGGCTATTGAGGAACAGTACTATGTATGGGTTAGCTCAAGTAGGTAAAGACAATACTAAGTAACTCACCTCATCATCGTGAACAACGGACTGAGGTGTTCAACAAAGAACCAGGATCTTATATAGGAAAAGAAATGTATAGTATGAAAAAAGGGGATAAAGGATCTGGTAAAGATCTGTGCATAGGACTAGGTGAGGTATTAAATATGTGGTAAGGACAATGTGCTCATACAATAAGGAGAATATATCCAAGAAAGACAAGGGACACACACCATGTGTGCACCAGTGATTTGCTTGGCCCGACAATGGTGCAGCTGTGCATGCAGTTGCATATTCCAACAGGTAAGTCTTGTTAATTCTAGTCACAGCCTGGAAACTGAGATCTTCCCTCCTGACTCTAACAACGCAGGCGAGTCACCCAGTCAATCTGGGATTGAGCATTTCTGCTCAAATGTCCTCAAGTAGGTAGTGCACAACCTCTGGGAACAGGTCTGCATGCTCCAGGTGGTACCTGTGGCTGTCTTGGGATTTCTTCCTTGACAGTTGCATTGACGATGGTTTTGTTGGAGGTGGATGGGGTGGCCATTGCATATATGAGGTTCTAGAATAGGATGTTGAGCCCTTCTCCCAAGCTCAAAGAGTGGATTTAGAATGGGTCTCAATGCTTCCTCTAATTGCTCAGCAGAAATTTGCCCTTGAGGCACCCTGACTGGCAATGGTCTCTCTGGCTCCAGTGGTGGAGTGGGAGGACAATAAGGAGGCTAAAGAGGAGCATGAGCATCAATATGAGGTGCAAGAAGTGGCTCTCAATGTTGCTCATAGTGTGGAGGATCCAACCAATAGTTATGCATCAAAAGTTGGTGATGACTTACTCCATATGTAGGTGGTCTGATCAGTGGTTGATTGAGTGTTGGAATGTCAGTGATTGCAGACACCTGATACACAATAATATGGATGGAATTAGTGCTCCAAATCTGAATCTCAATTGTCTGAGAAGTCTCAGTCAAATAATAACAACAAAGAATGACAAAAGTTTGTGCGGAAATAAAGAGGAAGAGATTGCACTGCCAAGTGCCTTCAACCTCAGTAACCCAAGCACAAAACTGAATGAAAAGTGTAAGGCACCAGAAGAAGGTACTCAAACCTCCTGGAATAGTGAACGCTGGAAAGGAGATAGACATTTCATAGAAAGCTAAGTACCCTTTCAATCAGGGGTCATAACCTATCGAAATGGGAAGAATGGAATACAATCCAAACATCGATAGCACCAGCACAAATACTGTGGGAAACTCACAGAGACTAGTTCTAAGAAGGGATAGACTTGAGTGGTAGGAAGGCTTGAGTGGAGTGGAGACTCAACACAGAAGATGGGAGAAAAGAACAGAGATGTTCAGTTTTTGTTACAGGCTGTAAGGCCTGGTTTATATACATGTAAGATATGTTTGTACTTGTGTACTCCTATACTATGTATGGTAAATGGAAAGTTGCACCATAGAATAATGGAATGACAGAGAATAATGTGTCAGCTAATCTGACACATGCCAAGACATGATGACTGATACATCAGCTAGTCTTACTAATAGTTAGTAATCATCGACATGTCATATCATAGATAAGAGTCTAGACTGTTGATAAGAAGATCAAGAGAAAGGCTAAACCTTAATCTATGATTCTCGATATGGAAGACATATTGAAACCATCTCTCTGTTGATTTTCTCCAAGGGGCTAACATGCTGGCAAATGAATGATGCATTTGGCAATGAGACAGGCCACACTCAAAGGTCAAGTGCTCCCTGGTCTCAATCTCCAAAGAACATGCAGCACTATATACAGTGGCTCAAAAAACTGTCCCAATGTTTGCATGTTTTTCACTAAACACAATAACCCCCAATAACCCCTAACCCTCATGTTGAAGAGTCATATGCCAGGAACGGGATGCAAGCGATGCGGGATGAAGCAGCAGGTGTTGTTTGTGATAATGGACAAGGTGCGGTAATACAGGCGGCGGCGAGATAAACGAGGTACTGTACAGTTGTTAGGTAAGCATTAACGTAGTGAATGAACGATTCTACTACAACACCTCACCCTAACATATGAGTGTATGAAATAATGTACATACTCATGGCTTTCTATGGACCCAAGGATCAAATGATCTGAACAGGATATGATGAAATGACAGCCATTTCAAAATGACAACTCATTGGGACAGTTTTTTGACTTTATATAAATCTAGGTGTCTAGTATATGGTATGAGCTCCTTTGGCCTTGATAACCACTTCAATACTTCTTGGCATGCTTTCTATCCATTTTTGACACACCTCCATAGAAATCTTCCCCCACTCCCCCTCTATCCTTTCCCAAAGTTGATGAACTCCTTTAAGTATACTCTCACAAGCTGAGAGGCATCTCTTGAGATGATTCCAAGTATGTTCAATAAGGTCAAGGTCTGGGGATTGTGCAGGCTATCTAAAAGTCTGATCCCTTATATTTTAAACCATGCTTGGGCTCTTCTAGATGGATGCATGAGATCATTATCTTGTTGGAAAATGATAGTATTTTCTAGGATCCCAGAATTCTCCATGCTTTACAGCAACCTCTACTCAAAAATTGCCACATACTAGTCAGTACCCATTTCCCCTTCCACCTAACTCAAAACCCCCACTCCATTCCACCCTATGCAGTCCCATACCATCAATAAACCTTCTCCATGCTTGATTGTACCTTTGATTTACCTAGCAATCAGCCATATTTCCTTCTTTTTCCACACATATTCATTCCCATCTGACCCATATCTATTGGATTTGATCTCATATGATCATATAACCCACTTCCAGTCTCCCATAATCCAATACTGGTATCTTTTCTTATAACCCCTAGAAAGCAAGGGCTTTGTATCTTTATCACAGCCATTAAGGAAGCTTCCTTGAGGGTATTTTTACTGTCTGGGGGCAGACAGGAGTATTGATGATAGAATGGGTGAATTTGGTGATCTAAACAGCACTTTTGGCCTTGCTAGTAATGATTTATTCAACAATAGCTCTTATATTGATAGGGGTATGTTTTTAGGGATGACCACCAAGAAGTCTAATCTTCTCTGGCTGGATTTCTTGATGGTCCCTGGATACTACAGACTTGCCTAGGCCAGTTTGGGATACACTTTGCCTTGTGAAAAGACCAAGAGAAAGTACTTATTTCTTTGAGAAGCAAAGATAAGTTGTCTGGTGAGAATAAGAAAATAATATGAAATGGTAGAAGTTCCATGTGCTGGCTCACATGCATTTACATAAAGGTAACATAATAAAATGATTTCTAAATGTATGTAATCAAATTACAGTATGCTAGGGCCCAATATACATAATCAAAGCATAAAGTCAAAAAACTGTCCCAATGAGTTGTCATTTTGAAATGGCTGCCATTTCATCAACTCCTATTCAAATCCCTTGATCCTTGGGCCCATAGAAAGCCTCATATGTTAGGGTGAGGGTTAGGGAGTATTGGAGGTTATTGCATTTAGTGAAAAACATGCAAACATTGGGACAGTTTTTTGAGCCACTATAGTCAATGGTAAAGTCAAACTTGCTCAGTTTCTCAAGCCATCAAGCCTAACAACCTAACAGATGCTTTTGACTGAGCAAATGAATTAGTCCCTTATGGTCCATCAACCAGGTAAAACGAGTGCCCTGCAAGATATCTCAGTAATGCAGCATTCCCTTTACTCCCGCCAGCATTTCCTGCTCATGCATGGGGTAGTTTTGCTGGGCTGGTGACATTTTTGCACTAAAAAATGCTGCAACTTGTGCAGTCTTCCAATTAGCACCCTGAGTGACCACAGCTGCTATCCCACTAATACATGCATCAGTCATATACCAAATTGGCTGAGCATTCGGGCCATAGATAAGTGGTACACAGCTATGTGACAAGCATGACTGAACATATTTCTTTACAGCTTCGAACACACACTGCTCAGTCTGGGCCCACTGAAATGGAACCATGTCTCCTGTTACAGATGAGAGTACTCCCATGGGCATGCGCACTTTGTAGATGTCATCTGTGAGATAACCCACAGCTCCTAAGAACCCACACAGCAAGTCACAATTAGTAGGTACTTTCCAGTTAACCACTTGGTCTACCTTATCAGGACCCATGTGAATGCCAGTGTCATCAACTACCCATCCCAGAACCTTCAGTTCCAGAAAGAGGATCCAAAGTTTTCCTTCACTGAGATAGAACTGCTCCTTTGTTAGGATATTGAGGACAATCTGAACATGTTGGACATGTTCTTTGAGAGTAGCGGAATAAATAACAATATTGTCAAGATAGACATCCATCCATCTCCTGATATAGTTACTAAACAGGTGATTGTAATGACCCTTGGTCCCACCTATGGATTCTATAAGGGACTTTGTGATGTTGTGAGTCTAACCAATGGTAGGATTTGATATCCTAAAGGAAACAGAGGATGTATATCAATGAAGAGGAATAACAAAGGGGAATAACCAAGTGAATAAGACTAGAGTCTACACTACTAGTAGTAAGACTATATATACTAAGAGAGTCCGTGCACAGACCAAGCTATGCTAGAGGCTATACTATCTATAAGTAGTTAAAAGTATGTTCACTGGGTACCATGAGGTAAAGGCTGTGCTGAGGGAATACTGCTATTGGACGATAAGGGAAAGTGAGTCAAGAGGAAAAGCATGAGGCGACCATGAGGATGCAATGTGTAAATTATGAGGTGCATAGCCAAGATAAGAGATAAGGTCATGTGACAAGATCATGTGACTGAGGTCACGTGACTGCTGAAGACAAGATAGGAAAAGGTGTGATTGGTGGTTTCTGTAGTAATTCAGTAAAGGTCAAGAAAGTAAAAAGGTAGTTTTCCAGGTAGTATAGGCATTGTGAGGGTGAGCGTTACAGTGATTCATCAGTGCCTGATACATGGCTGGTGCATTACAGTTGCCAATCTGAATAACGGTACTCAACATATTCCTGTCGGATGTGGTTACTGCAGTAGAGTCCACATGATCAGGTATGATCTGTATCTGTTCATAAGCATCTTGTCCATCAATAATCAAATGGTAGTGCCCCTTCAAGATGCAGTGCAAGATTCCATTGATATTCGGTAATGGCACTGACAACTTGTGAGTGTTCTTGTTTCATTCTCACAGGTCAACAATGGTGCATAATTTATCTGTCCCTGGTTTCTGAATCAACAACATGGGCATGGTATTTCTGATACTAGTGACCTTTCACCATCCAGAATGGATGTATGCACATTGCTTCTCATCCCACTGGGATCAGAGTGCCTCCAGGCATTTAGCAGCACGCCATGGATAGATCTTCTCAGGGTCAATGAGGGGAATTGAGTGATTGATCACACAAAGAGGGGGTAAGGGAGTCTTACTCACCTTTGCACAGAGAGGTTGGGCAAGTTCGAGCAATTGCTGTCTAGCATTACTGACTTGCTCATCCTCCACTTCAGCAACTCAGGACTCAAGGGTCTGAACCTGGATTCCCTTGATAGGTAAGGGTTTTGTACTTCCTACTATCACATGGGTTTCATTAAATCCCAGGGTGATCTGATGTTGGAACAGGAAAGGTGTTCCAAGGATAAGATCATAGTTCTGCAAGTTGGTAAGGTCAAAATATCATTTCACATGAATACCCTGATAATTCAAAAAGGCTTCAGCCCCATAATTCACTTTGGATCAAGATCATTGTACTGCCAGTTGTATGGTAAGTGGTTTTGCTAGTTCCACTCAGGTAACCCCAATTTGTTCTGCTAGGTTTGTTGACATAAAGTCAGCAAGTGATCTGGAATCAAGGAGGGTGCATGTGGTGTAACACACAGCGCAGTTAGTGATGAGCGAAGCATAAAGTTACCTTGGTCTAAACAAGTTCAACAAAGGGAGGATGACTAAAGAGTAGAGGTTCCTGCTAGGACGGTGTCTACCACAGTCTATCTCAGAAGACGAACTGAGACTTGAGGTGGGCTCGACAGTCTCTGATATCCAGGTGCTAGCCACTGGAGCTGTCGGGTCACTAGAACTATGCTGATATTGCATAGAACTAGCTTAGGGAAAATACAAGATAAAAGTACAGAGTTTATATATGGTAGGCCCCTGGTCCATGCGAGTAGGGTAAGAGATATAATAAGTAAAAGGAGATGGGAGTCCAAAGGACGACTGTACTCCATATAGTCCATCCTGATGATGCGGAACTGTGGGATGTGGCAGTGTGATCTAAAAGGGAAACACTGCACAGGCGGAAGTCTGAAGGAATCCTGTGTGGAAGCGGATCAGAAGGAATAAGCTAAATATAGAGTGGAGGTGGGGCGCCGTGTGAGTATGTAAACAATAGACATAAAAGGAGAAACTATCTGGAGGACAACTCCAGTACAAATACAACTCCGTGGAGTAAGAAACAGAGTCTAAGAGAAAGACAAGTAAAGCAGCATAGCTGCACAAGCATAGTTGACATAGTAAAAAAGAATACCCCCTTCGTAGACCGTAACATGTGGTTTGTCCATTAACCTGTACAGCAATAACAATAGATTTCAGGACAGCATGCTTGAAATCCCTAGTTGTTCCAGAGTTACACTCAAGAGCAGAATAGGTTCTGGTGGGTACTTGTACTCCATTCAATTCAACAGAACTTAAAGAATCTGCAGGTGAGGCTGGCGACAACACAGAATCTCTTCCTTCCTGAAAGAGCCATTCAGGAATCTGCCATGGTGTAGAGATCCATGTATCTCTAGGTTGATATCCACGCTTTTGGCAATCTTCCACCATGTCCTATGTCCTCACTCATCCATCCATCCAATCCAGAATATGGTCAGTCTTTATCCACTCTTTCCTGTATATAGTCCATGCATAGTCTGGTCTGGTCTGTGACAGTCCAGTACCATAGTCCATCATACTGACCCGGATTACATTGGATTAGACATCTGATAGACCGGACTTCGGACTATTAGGTCTGGACTTAGTTAGACCTTGTTTGTACAGTCTCGGGTTTGCCCAGGGACTATAAATGATATCCTTAGTCAGAAATGACAGTTTTCGTGTGTTTTCCAGATACTCCCATTGTCCACTCATCGTTCTATGCGGTCCTGTGTGTCTGCTATTGTTTCCTATTGTTCTTAACATTGTTCCTCATATTTCTGGACTTCTCCTGACCTCTGGACTGTCTTCTATCCGTTCCCCAAAATTCCGGACTACCTTCCGGACTGTTTCCCTTGACATCCTTGGGATACTCTGACCTGCCCCATAGTCTTTCAGCACTTCCTGGTACTCCCCTGGGACGAGTCATACTCGCCCTCACTTCCTAAGCAAGTCCGTGTCTCTGACCTCTGCAGGACTACTTAGCATCTTTACAGCACCGCTTCATACAGGGCTGTGCAACTTGCCAAGCCAACAAGGTCAATACTCATCCAACCGTTCCCCCATTGACCCCTCTCCCTGTTGCCTCCTCCTGACCCTTCCAATGTGTCTCTGTCGACCTCATTATGGACTTGCTGCCGTCGCATGGATATGATTCTGTCATGGTCATGGTCGACCATGGTCTTACTAAGGGGGTGATTTTCACTCCATGTCACAAGAGCGTGGATGCTGAGGGCGTCGTGCAACTCTTTTTCGAAAAGGTCTTCCCACAGTTTGGACTCCATGACAAGATAATCTCGGACCGCGGACCGCAATTCGCCTCGGCCTTCACTCAAGAACTGGCCAGGCTTCTTGACTATGATCTGCTCCTTTCTTCCGCTTATCATCCGCAAACCAACGGAGAAACGGAGCGGGTCAACCAGGAACTTGAGACTTATCTTCAGATCTTCTGCCAAGGTGATGCCTCCCATTGGTCGGATCTCCTTCCAATGGTGGAATACTGTCACAATTCCTCCGTCCATTCCATGACAGGAAAGACTCCATTTAGCCTAATGATGGGGTATGAGCCGCGTGCCTACCCATGAATTGGAACTATGTTCCTTCCTGCCCTCAAGAAATGACTTGGAGAACTTGATGAAGCCCGACTGGAAGCCACTGCTGTGCATGAGAAGGTGCAAAGATACATGAGGGAATGCATAACCTCAAAATTCAAACCCTGGAAAGTCAGAGATAAGGTGTGGCTCTAGGGCCGCAACCTAAGACTTCGCTACCCCTCTAAGAAACTCGCACCTTGATGGGAAGGACCATTTGAGATAACACAAGTCATATTGTCTGTATCATACAAACTCTGACTCCCACGAATGTGGAAAACTCACAATGCCTTCCACACTTCCCTTCTCACCCCATATAGGACGACTGCGGAACACGGGGATAACTTCATCCCGCTTCCACCAGACATTATAGACGGAGAAGAGGAATTTGAAATTGAACAGATCTTAGCCCATTGGGGGTCCGCTAGATGCCACCATTACCTTGTTTCATGGAAAGGATACCTGTCCTCTGAAAACACCTGGGAACCAGAGTCCAATTTGGGACATGCCACCAGCCTCCTCGAGGAATATAAGGCGAGGGATCCCCTCGCTTTTCCTCCATAACCACTGAATACCACTCTCGTCATTTTAAGTGTCGAGCCCCAGCTCCACTATATGTTGTCCACCACATCCTCCTATGTCCACATCATCTCGGCCAACATCCCCATCTGCATCCACCGACTTCCAACCCACTCTTGCCGGATCTTGTACTGCGCCGTCCTTGAGAACGCTGCTGCCTCCATCGCATTACCCTCCATTCCCGCTTACCGGGACATTCCAATACTCAGATCCTTGGTCAGCATATTCCATACCTACGCCACCTCCTGTACTCTCCACGCCCAGCTCTTTCCAGATGGGACCCTGCCTGTCTATGCCACAGCCATGGAACAGTCCATCCATGAGTCTCGAGACGCAATTCTCAACACACTCCACGACCATGGATTCGACAATGTCTTTCAGGGACTGCCTCGACCCCTCTTCACAAATATTCTTAGACCAATACTTAACACACTCCCCTCCAACCTACAACAATACTATTTCAATGACAACGAGAATCACCCATGGGATCAAGACACTTGGGCCTGGGATGAGGTTGACAGATCTAGGAGAAGGGAGGATGGAAGTAGTGACGCAGGGTCCACCTCAACCGATCAAACTGCCTCCTGCACCCCCA